>JAQFYC010000011.1:0-136797 GCA_034694165.1 Tomocerus mixtus | reverse complement strand
GTAGCGGAACAGTATGTAAAACTAAAAATTCAAATCTGCGTTCCAATGAGTCATCTCGCGCCTTTGTTTTCCTTGCTACGCAAAATTGAAGAAATGTGCTGAATGTCCGCCCACTGGGTACACCGACAAAGTATACAACGTATAGTAAAGGTGTGACAAAATACGAGTGAATTAATATTTTACCTCTTTGTTGTAATTTCTGCTTGCACTGCACTGCTGCATGCGTATTGATTGCATTGTGCATTGCATCCGGCATGATGAATGAATAATTAATTTGTTAAAAAATTAATCATCAAAATTAACCCAGTGGGTAGCTTTGTCATCTGTATTCTTGAAATTGGCTAATTGTTATAAAAATGGGCCCTTATTGCCAACCGCAGCGGTTTAGCGGCTCGGCTGGTGATATCCCTTCCTTGCAGTTGTCTTTAAGGCCTACAAGTATTTCAAGTATATAACTTAAACATGTGAAGGTTAGGTGTGTATCAGTGGGTAATTAATTTATTAAGTGCGGACGGACTAGGAAGTATTAAAAGATTTTATGTAAATCAACATAATTATGTCCTACCATAACATACACTGTGCTGTAATCCATATAGATGCTATAGGAAGTCATCTGAATGACAGTACTTGAAAAATGGTTAACTTGGGCTTGTACTAAGACTAAAATTAGTAGTGCAGTGGTGTCTTTGTCTTAGTTCGTGGTGTAACACTGTCACCACGACAGACACCGAGGACACCCCTATTTGGAGGATAGTCCCTTTTTTTGAAAAGCAAACAGTGAGATTAGACTTTTTAATTAGGTTAGGTTAGTTAAATACGCAAAATGACTAATTCCCTGAAAATACCATTCTTCCGCGCATAAGTTAATCTAGTGTTATGCCACGCGAAAGTCAGTATTGTGCAAATGTATCCCCAAATCCCCACGCAAAAGTCAGTAGGGCCTCAAAATTGTTCCCACGCAGAAGTAATGCGCCCTTTGAAGAACTCTGTCCCATATCAAAGTTATACTACAAATTCCACGCAAACTAATTACCAGCCATATATAAATATGTACGTACTGTACATCTCCATAAACTTCAATAGTAATTTAGTTAATTAGAGAGTGGTAATTATACTGATACTACGGTTTTGGATAAGTATAATTAGCTGTATTGTATATTATTGTCTAAAATCTTTATCATATTTAGCAATAATATGATCACAGTCGTTTTAAAAGTAATTACAAACACGCTACAGCTACAAAAATTCAGATTCAATGAAAAATTGTCATAAAGGCCTAATATTCTTAAATGGTACCCTCAAACTGCCCTGTCCCTTTCCCTCAAAATTCCAGTTTTCTAAAGTAATCAGTACAATTATCATTCAGAATAATCTCAGAAAAATTCAAGGATACTTTCTGCTACGATTTTGGGTTGCGACCATGTCAATTACTTTCGCTAGAATAGCCTGGTATACACCTCTACCCTGTAGTTACAGTAAAACAAATCCAAAAATTAACTGTATTCATTGTTTAAACTTACTGTATGTATAGCTTACTAAATAAGACTTTTAGTTCCCTTGCAATTGCAACAAGGAAGAAGGAAAGTAAGTTGTGGCAATAATCGCAATGACTTTTTAAGTCAGTAAAACTAGTACAAGTACATCATTAACCATCAACCATATAATGACATTCAGTTATCTGTGAGCCAACGTTGTTACATTTTCGTAGTTTAAGTGTACACAAGAAAATGTAAAAAGATAATACAGAATCTTATAAAAATAGGTATACTGTTTAAGATTTTTAATGCAGTAGCATATTGTGGTATGTATAAATTCATATATTGTATAGTTACGTATTAGGTTACAGTTACATGTAAACGTAATTCAGTATAGATTGACCTTAATGTATTTTCCGAACCAACTGCTTTTTATCGCGTTATTAAATGAAGTATACTATCTAGTGACTAAAGGAGTGTTTAGTTTGCTCACAGACCTAAGAGACCTAAATATACTTAATATAGCTTAAGATTAGTAAGTGGGAAGATAAAAAGTTCTATGCTTACAATACATACATAAGTATAATACTAAACGCTACACTTGATCACAGGTCAGAGCTACGGCTTAACTCTATCATTAACAATTATCAGCAGTGTCCCAGTAAGTTGTACAATACATGCACATTTAAATTAAATTAATTTTATACATTTATTGAAGATTTTAATTCAATTAATAAGTTTCTGTAATTCTTTGATCAGACAGCAAAGAAGATGGGAATGCATATTATTTCTATAGCTGTAATTACATATTTTCTCCTAATACTTCATAAAATTGATCATTCCGATGGTAGAGCCGCAAGGTTCACATGGGAGTCTCAAGGAGATGAATCAGGTGGTGGAAATACCCGACAACCTCGCCTAAGGATTTCAGATAGTAAATCCCATAAACCAACATCTTGTTTGGAATTTTCCGATCGAAACAGAATATCCGATTCAGGAAAAGTAAGCACGCAACGATGTCCTCCTAAGCATTATGATAAAAAACATTTTTTTATTAAAAAGAATAAACCAAAAAATTCAAAATTACAAGTACAAAAACTTGGTACCATATAAAATTGTACTGTAATTTTAAGATGTAATCAATTTCTACATATAGTAGTATATGCTATACCAAGTATAATTGTGCCAAATGTTTACATTTTTTATATTCAATTGTTTACTTTATGAAGTGTGAGATTTGGTTATGTTATAAGGAATGTGTAAAAATTAAAAGTATACTTATTATTTTATCATGCTATAGATTTTGACCTCAATTAACTTATTGTTAGCTTTCTTTCTCTCTTCATTTTTTATTTGCTATTTGGAAAATTATTGTATTATATGTGTAATGGTATAGTAAAAATGTATAAATACCAATTGTCTTTTTAAAAATAAGATCTTTAGACTCCTTGCGAACTGCGAACATGTTTATTAGTATTATCTGTACATTTTCACTAAATGATTTATTGATCACCTAATATATGACGAATTAAAAATAGTTTGCCAGTTTGAACAATTACACGTATGTACTTCATTCATATTACAATACAATTATTAATATATTATAGTTTAAATACCAATAGGAAAAGTCAAGTTCAACACCTAAAAGCTCATGTATATTTACTGATATTTGTAATAATTCGTCAAAGAGTCGAAGACTATACTGTATATTTTATTGAATATTTATTGTGAGATTGCATTGGGATTGTTAATAATTATATAAGTGAGTATGGGGTATTGACACTATGTAATAAGTAAATATTTATAATTACCTAAACCTAAATAAATAAATGGGTCCTCAGGCGGCCCAAATAAATGGTTCATATGAAAAAGTTCTTTAGATAAAGAATTTATTACTGCTATATAATGAGGTACAAATTGCTAAGGGATGAAAACTATATTCATCCATCAATTCAATTTGACACATACATACAGGTTTTCACAATACATTCGACCGAAGTACAAATATATATACAAGTCCTATAATTGGTAGCCACCAGAGGAAGCAAATAACATGTGTTTTTCCATTACTTCAAGGAGAACTCAATTAAAATTCGATCAATCCGAATGAATGGAAAAAAAATCAACATTTTTTGATTACCCATTATTGAGTAAGGCATGAAATTCTGAAATGGCAAAATTTGAATGTGTAGGATTTTACATGGGTGCTTAGTTATTTAGCTTCTCATGAATTTGCTCCCACTGCACTGGAGGCTGCTACCCTTAAGTGATGGGTTAGTGAGTTTGGTTTGGTTATACTCTGTATATTAACGTTAATGATATCGCTGTTCCATATACGTGTATAGGTATATAGTAGATAATAGTGAAACCCTACCCCACAGATTAATGGATTAAAAGTACGCTGAAGATACAAAATTGTAAGCACATAAACGTAAATAAATAGTACATACGTAGTACTTGTTTGCAGCAATTTATTTATTTCCAGTTTACCTAATTCGTCCATTTTTTTAGTATAACCGTTTGATAAAAACGTATGCCGATCTTTCCTTGTTTTTGGACTTTTCGATTGTGGTACACAGTCCAGTAGTAGTCCTCTAGACTGCTAATAGTAAAACCACAAAGATAAACTAGAATTAAAATTGCACTTTTAATTTAGAGCTATTTTCCTCGTTTAGTCTAAGACAACAAGGTTGGTAATTGGTAACATTGGGAAACATAATTACGAAAAGTGGAATTCTGCAACACTGGCAACATACTACAATCCTTCCCCAGAATTTTCATACAGAAAATAGCATATATTGTGCTCATACGTTTTTCTAATTTGCTAGTTTGTCCTATTGTCCTACTTTTACATAAGTAGTTAACAAGTTGAACATTTTCTATAATAATACGAACTATCAGCAGTATCGTGGAGCCCTTTATTAAATGGTTGAGAAACCACTTCGTGGGACTGACCAAGGTGCCTGTCTGTCTGTCCGAGGTGGTTCAACTTTTTTGAGTTTTGTTTTCAGAAGTTGATCGAGTATATTTTTGTATTCGTATTTATTGCAATTTCCACATATTACACAGGCATACTTTTGGTACTTACATTGCAAAGATTGTTATATATGTATATGTTCTAACGAAGAACTGATTAGTTTAAACTAATCAGTTCTTCGTTAGAACATTTTGAGCTAAACCGTCCGCACCCCCACGGAGTTATGGCCACGCCCACGTATTTTTTAAATAGGAATATGGCAAGTGGGGTATTGTTGGGAAGGTATTGGCGTAAGGAATCCAATTCCAAATATGAATATCAATTTACCCCTTAACTGGGGCGTTATGTAAGCTATTTTCATCAACAAAATTGGTAGTTTAATGACACTATTTAGCTCAACGACTTCTTGGTGACATCCGTTTTGTTATGATTTATTTAACTCTGTGTAAGAACGAAGTCTCAAAAGGAGGGACTTATTTTAATCTATAGTTAATTAAAAGTGAAATAAAATATTTAAGTAGTAAACCACACATGAATTTCCTCAGAAGTGGTCTAACCGAGAGGGTGGACTGTAACATTTTTGGTTGGTCGGCCCTTATCTTTGGAGGTTCATCCACATACTTAATTGATAACAACAAAACTACTTTACTAACCGTTATGGTAAACATTTATATTACGATGTAAATGTAAAGGTTACCGTTACCAGCTACCTTATTTGTCGAGTTAGCTCCTCCGCTGGAATTGGAAATGCGTACAACATTATGGAAATTACCTATGTACTATAGATAAATTGGTCTTCGTAAGCTAAGTAGGTATTATTTAAATTATAAATTATTTGTAAGTACGAAGCGTATTTCTAGTAATATATATCGGATCGGGTTACCAATTCAATAAATACGGTTAAATAATTAAATTATGCTTTCTAGAAAGATCCTTTTCAATATAACACAGTGTTTTTAGGTGGTTGTTTTACCTATGTACTAAATGCTAACCGAAGGAAGTGACGTCAAAAGATAAACCGCAGCAAGTTAGGTGTTAGGTCGCAACTTATAAATTGGGGAAATTTTTGCATTCCCAATAGTTAACAGCATTAATTAATACAAACTGGACTGGGCAGTAGTTCATTTACTATTTGTAAAGCATTTTTCGTCTGGATTATGCGATATTCCTGAAAAGTAAGTTTTATTCATTAGATAATTTATAATCCGGAATATAACTGCAATCTCACATTGTCACATTGATTACGCAATCTCATTTATGATCTCATTATAGTATCCGTGGATAATTGTCTGAAAATGCAACAATCGTTTATTTTTACCATCCTACTATCTCTTCTGATTTTCACAAGTGAAGTAGTGCCTTCTACAGTTGAAACTACAACAACTACCACCACCACTACGTCCTTGCCCCCAAAATTTTTGCGAAATTCAAGGGTTTCCGATTATGGAAAACAACCCTACAAAATTATTACGCCTCCACCAAACAATCGACCTCCAACAACAAACACAAGCTCCGGTTAAATGATCAAGGATGGCACATAATATATTTAACAATGCCTGTACATTGTTTTGTGTAAAATACCTATAAAATAAACCAATTAAAAAATTTAAGAAATCTGACTCGCGAAGAACGAATTTTCTGACAAAATAAATGTTGCATAGATCATAATATTATATGCAAATGCTTAAATATTGTTTTTATTAGCAATACATGGAGTCTCCCAATAGTCTCAATTCAATCATCAGAGGAAAATATAATAATGATCCGTCTCATAGAATGCCTATATTTAGTATACACTACACGGAATTTGTTTGGTAGTTGCATCTTTGTTTGCAAAATCGCATTACACATTATTATTATTATTATTATTATTATTATTAATTATCTAGTCACATCTGTGGTCCCCGCCTCATTCATTCTTCTTAGGTTCCATGATTACAAATGCATTGTGAATACTATATTTTGGGTTGGTTCTTAATACATTCATTAACTAGCTAACTATATTAAACTAACTAAATGTATGTTTGTACTATAATATACTCAGATACATATTTTGGCATTTATTTCGCATTTTAGTTAAAATTTTCCAATAATTTTTCTAGTAAACATACCTTAAATAAAAATATCATGAAAGCTTTTAGCGTTTTTATTTTAAGTTATCAGCAAATGCTTGCTCCCTTTTATGCAGCAACTGAGTTTTCTGCTTTACCACAAATGTCGTATGTGTTCCATAAGAACCCAAAAGTACACCGTGCAAAGCAGCAACCACAGAATTTTGACGTACTTCCAATATTTTTCCAGGAAATCCTTTACTTGATAATATATCGAATATATTTTGACCACTGAGAGAAGCTTCCATACACACGTAGCCATTATTATTGCAAATCCAACATGCTGCCTTAGTTGGAGAAGTAAATTCCACTTGCGATGCAAATGGAATGACAACATTTTCTGGAATCCATTTAGAATACGCAGTAACATCGGCAACTGTATAAGGTGCTATTGAGACTTCCGTTGTTCCATTGTATTCTACCTCATCATTCCAGACAATGGTATTATCAAGTATTTTTGAAATATCTAAATTAACTGATGTCTCAGAATCTTGTTCTGGAGTCGGAAACGGTATTTTTGTAGATAAAATTGTTCTTACTGACAAATTTTGGGACTCTTGAAAGCTCCATTGCATATTATTTGTCAGAATCTTGGAAAATGAAGCGGTTCTAACTATTTTGTCAGGTGTATTATTGGGAATTTCGGTTCTATATAGTTCTCTTAGTTGATATAAACTTTCCATTTCTTTTTCGGAAGGTGGACTGTAATTAAAATTAGTAATAAAAGAATAGAGCTCTGGATCCCAACACATGGGACAAACCTCTGGACCAGCACATGTTAATGTTAATGTAGTACAATTTAAAGTAATCTTAGGTTCTGTAATGAGTTTAATGGTAGCAGTGGAATCCGATGCTCCCTTAAAACTGGGTACCTACAACATATTAAAATCTAATAATTATTTAGTTATATTTTGTATTAAAACATATGCTTATTTTGCATACTGGTAAATATACTTGTTATTGCAACTATATCCAGAATTATTATTGCACTACTAACCTTAAGTGCGTTTCTGATGTCCGCTCTGTGCTCCACTAGGAGATTGCTCACATTACTATTAGTTATAGTAAGCGTATTCTGGTAGTTAGCAGCAGTGAAAGCTATATACACTATGTAGAATATAATTAGTGTACTGATATAACTGAGATTATTCATTATAATATCAATTCACTAGGTATGTAAAACACTTTGAGACGAAGGAAAGTGAGCTGAGAGTATCACTGGTGCAAGGAAGCAAAGATTTATTTTGGAATAATATAAAATCTTGTGTGTAAGGATTTACTGAAATGATTATGATGTTGCACTATCGTACAATTTTCTCATTTTCACTCTTTATATTGCTGCCCTCCTTCCTGCCAAAGCCAATACAATATTTAATGTGCTTGCCAATTTTCCTGCTCACCTGTAACTTAAGTTTGCTGCAAGGGAGATTTAAAAACAAATATGCGTATGTACAGTATGCTTAATGCTTTGTATGGTTTACTTAAAGGCGAGTACCTAAGTAATATTTATGTTTGCTAGTTTTATTATATAATATTTGTCCATTCATCATATTTCCGTATTTGTAATACTACTGAATACAACAATAATTATACCACCTTCTCACTATGCTAATGACATAATAAACCATTTCAACAGCTGTAACAAAGTTGTGAAACAAAACAGTATTTCCCTATCATCCATGCATATTTCAAATTGACCTAACTCAGTCATTCGTTCAACGATTGACTCCATCTTCTGATAAGATATCAGTCAGTACACCTGTACACCAGGAAGGCATACAAAAAGTTTCAACATAATACCTTTATTTGTTTTTGAGTTATCGTGCGGACGGACAGACAGACATTACATTTCTATACAGTTGTTTCACAACTTAAATGGGATTTTTGAGCATTTAATAAATATTTGCTTACAATTAGTCGAAAGAATATTGTCATTGAAAGCTATATTGGCATATATAATCAGATACCTAAAGTATATAGGTATTTGTTACCCACGTCAAAACATTCCATTTTACGAATGACATTTGTGTCTGTTTATTTAATTGCTATAAATATTGTAAATAATTATAATTGTACTTGACCGATAGTGGTTAAATCTCTGTTTATTGACAAACAGTACTATACGTATGATGGTCACAGTCATCCAAACAAATTAATTGTATACGTAATACATACGTGCTATTAGATGTAATTCTATAATAGAGAACTTTTCGTAATTAGTGTAAAATTATGTAAATATTCTTCCAATTTTTACGGATCGCAGCGCGTAATGTAATAATTACAGCTCAATGACGTTGCTGCTTACCTTTACGTCACTAAAATGTACAATACGTACTTCGATTAGTCTGGCCTTTCCTGACACAAATTTTCTAAATATGAATGAGAATATATTATAAATACGTGGTATAATTATGAGACTCATAGCAGTTAGGAACATATATCCGTATACGATGCTAAGCTATTAATGATGCTGTGGTTTAGCATACAAAATAGGATTAGATAATCCATTGAATGAATTAAGATATCCGATTAGCACCGTTTTCCAAGTTATCCTGCATTAAATTATTAATGTATAACATCCTGACAGAATTGCCTCTTTCAAGCATGTACTAATCAATAGGTATTTGAAGTAGTTCGTTGTAACTACTTACTTGTTTAAGAGGAAATTCAACCACACTGACGATAATTATTTTTAATTTCTGTCTAATTAAGCTTTAAAACAGATATAATACTAGAATTGTCCAGTCTATTAATATTGAATGATGCTTATCCTCTTTTATATGTGTTCCAAAAATAGCTCAGCCCTTTCTTATCAGGTTGCTACTAAATATAAATACTTTTTCTTCACTGAGTGTATTCATTCACTAAAAAGCGTTAGACAGCCTTTCTTATTTTTAGTGCAGCAAATTCCTGTCTTTTTACAATTAAAGAGGACATTGATAATACATTAACGCAAAATATACATACTTTTTCGGAGCATACAGATATAAAGCAGCCATCAGCATTACCCAATAATTCTATTGTAATTTAAAATTATATTTACTATTTACATTACCCCTACTCATGGAAATCTTACATATCAGAGACCGCCTCTATAAGTTATCCCCAATTTTGGTATTATAATTTCACTTTCACATTGAACTTAATGTACTATTTTATTTTTCCTTAGATGACGAAAGGACTGAAATTGACAATCAGCCTTATCATCATAGTGATGGTGCAGTGCGCATTTTGTAACACTTTCAGACTCAGAAGGGATATGCATCTGGTACAGGATGTATTGACTGAATCACGTCATAGTGATTTACAACGGCCAAAAGTGGTGTCTTGTTTAACGCGTATTTCCGATACTGGACGTATACAGCCAAGGAATTGTCCACCAACAAGAATAAGATCTTTTCAAAGAGACACATTTACAAATAATATGACGAAATGAGTCTACCAAGCTAAAGCTGCGGAAGCTACATATTATTAACTAATTTATTATTGGCATATTTTTAGCTGTAATACTGTACTTGTAATACATTTATTTTTATAATGTTGGTTTACATGAAGATTAAATAGACATACTATACTATATTCACTATATCCTGTCTCTACTGAAGATTATACATAGACAATTTATTAATGAAAGTTTAATTTTTCACTTTTGCAAGAATAATCAATTTGTGGCTCACTTAGGATACTAAATACATATATAACTAAATACTAAGAATGAGTAGTTGTTCATAATTTTACAATTTTTGCTCCACTGATGAGTATACATATTTGAGTAATGTTGAGCCATACGACTTATTAAATACGCTTATTAAATAGTTGTTCAATAGCAAAGTGAACGCTTGTAATATCTATAGTACTTAAGTTGTAGCAATGTATCAGCTATGTACACTTAACGTTAACTTACGTTACAACCATTAGAATTCCACGGTAAATTGTTTTACATTAGCGCGTACAATAAAATGAACTGACAATGTTATGTAAGTTTCCTTATTATTATCCATGTTTCACGAGTATTTATGTTTATAATAGCGATATATTATGTCAATAATTAGGATAAAAGGTGACAACTAATAGTGACTAGGGATGGAAAAATGAGCTAGGGATAAATATTCTCCAAGCATTAGATAGAGCAAACGAGTTTTAACCATCAATATTATTATTGAGTTTAATTTACGAATTCGCACGATTGATTGCAGTGTAGCGTTAATACTTCTTAAAATGCAAATGGCAGGAGGTAGCCCTGCAAATCCTGTTCCGGTTTACTTGTTCCAGCAGAGTGTGTAGCATTTTCTCCATTGTTAGGATTAAAATATTCCTACATTCCATAACACTTTTTGTTATTTCATACGTTTTTGGAATAACGTTGTTACAATGAGCTGGAAACTGTAATATTTACCTCAGGAGTTATTTCTAAAAGGATTTCCTCAAATATTTTTTTAAGATATTGGAAAGATGGTCTCTCCGTGGGTTCCAAGTTCCAACAATCCAGCATGAGATCATAGCTAAAGTAGTAGGTACATACTCAGATAAGTAAAATGTAATTCTAATATTAAAAATTGACCTTTTGGGTTATATTACGGACACCTTGCAGTCGTCCATCAAGACAGCAATTAAGTAGTGAGTATCCGTCCACATGTGCACACGTATCGCAAACTCCCTGTTATTTGCAGTCTTAATGGACCACTGCAAGGTGTCGGTAATAACCCTAAAGGTCTATTAGCAATTTGTACAAAAATTATGCAGAATTATGATTGATTTCACATTTTTT
Source organism: Tomocerus mixtus (assembly GCA_034694165.1). Lineage (NCBI taxonomy): Eukaryota > Metazoa > Arthropoda > Collembola > Entomobryomorpha > Tomoceridae > Tomocerus > Tomocerus mixtus. The sequence continues at coordinate 125,466 of JAQFYC010000011.1, read as the reverse complement.
GAGTTGCATAAGATGGTTTGTGCATCCTCATTCCATTTACAAGATGATCCAAAAAGTCGGTACTCCAAGATATACCAGGATACGGCACTTGTGCCAAGGTAAATATTTCCCAAAGTGTGATTCCGTAGGCCCAAACGTCGGTGTGTACAGAGAATTTCATGTCGCAAAGAGCTTCAACAGCCATCCATTTCCACGGTAAAGGGCACTTTATAAATAATAAGAAAGATAATTCAATAAAAATACGCTATTTTAGCTCAAAAGATAGTTTTTTTTCGTAGAAAAATGTCCGATTTTAAATAAAATATTACCTGCTGGTTGGTGAAATAATTAGAATAACTTATGAGCTGTCTGGACAGTCCAAAATCGCCAATTTTTGCAATATTTTCATCGCTTAGTAGAATGTTCCTTGCTGCCAGATCTCCGTGAATAATCTAAATATAAATTAAAGGTACTTTATAGCTACTCATAGTTCTATTCGACATTGAATGAATGCCTAATACTGCGCGCATACATCAATATATCTTTTATGGTACATTTTCTCATTTCAATTTTATTCTGTAAGATTTATTAGCTGGTTCAACCTTTTTACTTCCAAGGTATTCCATTCCATTAGCAATCTCTCTAGCCCATTTAATTAGATGGACAGTTGAAATAGGCTGTGTAGGCTTGCAGTTCTGATAGGAATGAGGATTAGGACCGCTGAAAATAAACAACGTCATAATAAGTCTTTACTGGTCATATAGAATTACTTTACGTCTGTCTGCCTAATAGTAACTAAGAAAGTAATAAATATAAATATCTTGATAGGGCAAATGTCTACGTTTATAGCCAAATTTTTGTTATGTACGTATCATGTATATATAAATCAGTATGTATGAATGTACTCAACTCATGTAGTGTACCACAACAATACCACGCAATAGCAATGTAGATTATATTTTCGATTTTATTTATTACTTTAAAGCTATAGAGGCTTATGTATATGTATGTACAATGTTAATCTCCAGTATAAAAGTATGATGCATTGTGTATTGTGTTTGTGAAGGTTTTAGTGCACTACAGAGCGTCAGTCATGTAAATGTACATGGAAGCAAACAAGTGAAGCTGTAAGCATGAACTCATCATAATGAATGATTGATTACCTCAGAGTTGATTCTATGTGAATTTCATCCTCCTTAACCAGATTTAAGAAACCAGTTTCCCTGAATGTACGTAGAAACTTTTCCAGACTCCCATTCTTACAGAACTCAACAGCAATAAATATCTCTCCTATTTCATGTCAAGTTCAAAAGAATCGCATATACAACTATGAAAACAACTGCTAGTGACTGACAGGACTACTCCGCCAAGCACGTAATTTAGTATCAATGAATGAATGTATCAATTATAAATTATCATAGATTACGTATCCTAATCTTCATCTGTATTCTCTTATAGGTTTTAATACCAATAGCCATAGCTATAGGTAGTATATTTCTATTACATACGTTTGCGGATATTCTGTGTACAAGCACCAATCAGACTGACAATATTCGGATGTTTTCCTATGTACGCCATTATTTTGACTTCAGAGAGCAAGCTTTTGAAGTACATCAGCTCCATGTTTTGTTTCACTGTTTTCACTGCAACAGGCAAAGAACTGCCGTTCTTCTGCTCACCAATTACGCTACCTTTTAAAACTTGGCCAAAGGCTCCACTCCCAAGTATTGATGTTGTGTCTATACTCAATAGACATTAAAATTATTATTTTATTTTTAAGACTCATTTAAATAGAAATGATGTCTTGTCTTCATTATGTAGGTACATATATTTCATTTTTTCTATACAATTAGAATTAAATTACCAATGCAGAGTCTTTCTTTCGGAATTTCAAATTTAGAATTGTAAGGAAGGGAATCAATCCGTTCTCCAGTATCCAAGTAATTTGTTTTTTGTATAGCTTCCGGATTTCCTTCTCTAAATTCCTTTACTTCTGCCTCGGTTAGTAAACGAATCTCCTCACTCTGTTCTCTAATTTTCTTCCAGCAGAGTGCCATGATAACAATAAAAATCAGTATCACTAAAGTTGAGACGACCATGATTGCCAAGATTACCAAAAGCATCCCATCTGAAAAAATGACAGCGTTTATTATATGAGTTGCTTTGTGTTGTTACAATTTAAGTATCAGATAATATGCTTTTACCTAAAACGGTAACAATTATCTTCCTGGAGGCACTACCACGAAAATTTTTCGCACTGCAAATATATTCCCCCTTTACATCATCTGTAACTTCTGGAAATGTGTATTCTACTATCGTCTGGTTTATTTCAGGTGCGACTTTCACCATTTGAGATATATACACTGTATCCTACAATAACATCATGTAGTGTAAACCAAAAATGTTTCCAAGAAATCTAAAATTTAGGATATTTCCTTTATTTATATATGGGTTGCATTATAATATGTGCTGGAATTAAAAAGAATTACTGAGTCCACTGATGTCCAGCTTAATTTTCTAATTTCTATTTCCGGAGATGGCATACCAGAAGCAGAACAGCGAATTGTTTTATTTTTCTGCCCAATATACCAATTAACTGCTTCCGTTTCCGAACCATGAAGAAATGGTTTTACCGATTCTTAAAAATATGATAGCATTGCATTTTTCATTAAAAAACTATTGTAAACCAAAATGCAATACATTTTTACTCAGATGTTTTGCAATATGGTGCGCTAAATATTTTACCTTCGCTAATGGGAAGTTTTACTGATTGATTGACCCATTCGGTAGAATTCCATACGGGAGCGAAACAAAATACTTCATCCACCTCCAGGCTTACGTTCAAAGTAAGGCTAATTCTATTTGCTTGAAATGTATCATAGTGTTCACCATCTTCAGCTTTGTGCATATAATCAATTAAAATTCCAAATAATTTGCAAGTATTTATATTATTAATATTTAGCGAAATGTTCCAAGTATTTGTATAGTAACCTATCTATGAGTTTCTTACCTGGCTGGTAATTCATTGTACCGTTTTTGTATCTAAAGGCCATTCGATGTCCGTATGAGAAATAATATCGTGATATTAGACAGAAAACGCTTAGTTCTTGTCCTACGTATACGATATTATCAATTTGTTCGATAAGCAACATTTTTCTGGGATCGGCTTCTTCCCAACTAAAATCTGTTTGGCCATGCAAAACAAAATAGCGAAATGGTAAAATCTAATAAGCCTTGTAAATAATAATAGCACTGCAAATCTTAAATGGAGTTCATTAGGTATGTTTTACACAGTTCCGGCTTATCCAATTCGGTTAGTGAGTGAAAATAATGTTGGGCCAAAACGACAACTCCGTTATCCTTACATACTATAAAACCAGGTTTGTAGCTGATGGTGGATAGGTATGCACAGCCTAGGCATTGATGATTTTCTGGTAAAATTTTCAGACACTTTTTGCCCTAAGGAAAGGTAATCCCAAATGAAAATTAGGTCAACCATGGTTATGCTACCTTATATACTTAAGTACAGATATTTAATATTCTCCTAAATGTAAGGTCATACATACATAGGTAGCCTCAATCATAAAATTATTTGTTACATAATAAGGTAATCATAGTTTTACCCTATTGACGTGTTTGTATAAGGTATTACAATGCATAGCGCTGTCGCAAACCACAAACATCAGTTGAAGAGTCTTCCCTGTAGCAGTTTCGCATTTAGAGCGAGGAACCAGAGAGTCAGGCGAATTTCCACACGAGGCATATACTGTACAGGTGTCCTCCTCCACATATGTCCTCTCTAATTCACTCCCGTTTTTTCCTAAAGCATTATCCACGACTTCAAAACGTATGACAGCTCCTTTTGGTCCAAGATGTGACACTACCCGTTTTTGCAAACATTCGTTTGATACAGATCTGCATGTAAAATTAGAAGTGTAGCATATTGAGCCTGTATAGACCAGACCAACCACAGCCTGGTAAGTGTAGCTACCAGGGTCAGAGAAATTTCCGCTGATACGCTCGCCATATACGGTCTTTGTGTAAAAGCCATCTTCGTTCTACAATTAGAAGGAAAATCAATTACTCTCTGAATTATGTCCTATAAAGAGTGTTATTATATCAATGTTTCAAAATGAATAAACATAGTGGTCAGAATTACAAAATATAACATTTACAAGTATAATATACATACAAGTGTAAGTAGTAAGAAAGAGTGCAATTCACATAGTGTGAGCAAATAAAGTAATTGATTACATTAAAAGTAAGACTTAAGGTTTAGTATGAGCTTAGAGATAAATATATACTTCAGATGATCAAGAAAGTTGATTCGAGGCAATATGTAAGGTCTATTTAATTCCATATCATTTTTTGAGCGTATTGACATATACAGATAATTTTAACTACCTATATGTAACGCGTGGGCCGAAGGTATCCTCAGCAGTAACACGTACGTATTACTAAAACGTATTTGCCTTACAAATACAAAACATACATACTTAGAGCCAGTATGTACGTTAATAGAATTCTATACATTTTAGGATTACTTATAGGCAGTGTATATCCATGCACACATTAGCACATATTTTATGGATCATAGAAATCATGCGAATGTATGTCCATCCACTTTAAATCTCTAGGGACTCCTCTCCCGTCGTAATAAGTGGGAGGAAAAGAGCCCATGTAATTAATTACAACCCGTAGTGTGCTAAATTATTAATTAGTTGAATTACAGAGACCATACTTCTTATGAAAGTCTGCAAATTCGCCATTTTGGATCGTTCTATATAAATAACGGATCTTTTGGCACATATCGAGAGAAATTTAATACTGATTAAAATAACAGCATCCTATTGTTAATAAAATAAAATAATAAGCACGATTAGTTGTAAATTGCTTATTAATGATACCTCATTGCTCAAATTTCATGAATGAATTCTATGTATTTAGCAAATTATTCTGTTGCAAATGTTCAACTTTTTCATCTGTACAGATATGTGTAGGTAATTAAATATATTGTACCTATGTTGAGTAAACCATTTTATGTATACAGATAGATACATGTATATGTTATAAATGGCCAAAAAATTTAATTTAAGTCCCTGACTTACGTATAGTTGAATCCATTCAATAGGGTAATGGGCTTCGCACAATAAATGAACTTTTGCATTTTCGTTGGGTATTGCCACATATGTGCCATTAATGTGCGAATATTCGTCTATGCTCTGTGTAAAATTTGCAGTCAAATTTACAAATAATGAATCTGTAGATAATGACACATGGGAACAATTTGCACTTGTAGCGGTAGTTGTAACAAAATATGTAGAAAATATAGTTGCAGTAAATGAAATAAGCAACAAATGCGTTTTTATTTCCGAGAATGACATTAAAAATTGGTTGCAGAAGTTAATTACTTATGTATTAAATATCGATTTTTTAAAAATACAACTCCTTCTCCGTGTTACAGATGGACAATAATGTATTTAACAGTGCTAAATGAAAAAGAAACTGTATTCTCGTCAGCTTCTGTTTGCAGAATGAAATTCATGCCATCCTTTTTATTGCACGAAAAGCAGATCGTATTGATCCTCTAATCCCATTAATTCTTTTGTTGGCTTTGATACTGACACGGTAGTTATGCGCTGCATGGTCAGTTTGTCATTTGAGTATCTTTCTTCGTGCTAACGAAGTATCAAAAACAAAGCAACAGCATGATGCGATTCAGATATGAATATAGCACAGCAAGCCCAAGCAAGTTTCTCTGTCCCTTGTCTTATCATCCTTGTAATAAAGGTATGTACATATGTAACATGTATGTGGATATTCAAGTACAGTAGTGTAGTTCCATACATATAGTACTATTATATGCATATTTGTAAATACAGTGCTAATAGAATTACATCCCTAATTCAGTTCAAAAACATCGATTCTCACATAAAAACACTATCCTGAAGCAGATACTATATAGATAATATCTTGAGTGTTAACAAATGCAAGATAATCGTTTAGAAATTTTCTCTGTACCTATACATGCTGCTATAAATAATTTACGTAGGTCATAATCATAATAATATATATAAGTACCAAGTAATAGTTAAGTATTCTTGGAAACTTGTTGGTTCCACTTATTAGCTTACTGCGCTAAATAAATATGTGTTTCAACTACAATTAGTGTATCATCCATGAAACGTAACTGGTTAAACATGAATTGTTTACTGTTTATGTACTGCTTTACCAATTAAGCTGGATTAAAAATAGACTATTAAGGATTCCGGCACATTTAATACGTAATACACATCACAATTAACATTTTTGTCTATAGTACTTACTCAATAATTAATAAATGTCAATAAATGAATTGTCTAAGTACATATACTACAATAATACGAATCTTTCTGAGTGTGTCGTCTGAAAAAGCACACAGTATTTCTATTAAAGCATGTATTGAAACGAAATGTCTGTACACAAAGTACCTAACTTGATACTTATATAACGGACTATTTACAATTACATACATTGTGCAGGTTCTGTACTTAACTGGATGATTCAGTGTTGGAGTGTAAATTACCAGGAAATATACTAACAAAATAGTCATCTTCTGCGGTGGAAATAATAACATCTAGTGGATGGACCCATTGAATGATACTAGAGGTCGTACTCGAATAATTGGAGATATTCCGAATATCTCTAACAGCCTTTTATAGGCGTTCTTTCACTCTCTTTATAATTTGCTTGACTCACTCAACCACAATGAAATGGATCTGCTCCTCATTCAAAAATGATGCATCAGGTAAACCGATAACTGGAACAATTAGTCCCATCACACTCAAATTAGTATTCACTCTCATTTCTGTCGCTTCGGCAAATAGAAATTAGATCTGTCAAATACGACGACTGTTTGTTTACTGCATTTATTGTATGCACACAGTAGTAACAATATCAAACCAACGAAATAACCTACACAAAATTCTAGTCTTTGTATATAAAGATACATGCCTAATACCTTATTTACGCTTACGAATCCCTATTTTGAATTTAACAAAAAATGTGAAATAACGTATAGGCTCACCTGCTTACCATATCTAAGTAAGTAAAGGAAAATTAAACTAATATTTTCAGTTAGATTAAGTAAAATAGGAAGCTACCTAAAGTAGAGCAAAATACAATAAAATTTAAGTTTCACACGAGTGACATTTACATGAGAATAAGATGAGTAAATTGGGAATTGCTGCAGAGGGCATCGCTAAGGTACATCATAACTTTATGGGCGTGGTTCCCTAAAACATTTCTTACATGTCTGCATTTGGTAATAGGGATTACGGACATGAAAGTATGCACGACAATATTAAAAACGTATGCATACGTATAAATTTTATGCGTCTTATATCAAGAAAATGATAGAGGCTTCCATAGGTTAAAGGCTCTGTCATACACATCAAACTCCTTTTAGTCAATTGTGTTTGTAGTAGGTGCCAGGGCTATATAATACGCGTAGTATCTGGCACAGGTTCTCCATTTGATGTTTATGTATAACATTTAATACCGCTCAAAATTCCTTCACAAAGAGATAAAGGGTTTACTTGGCAATTTCATTATCATTTTGACCTAATGCATTGGTACACATACTTGTCATATCATACTATGTAGGGTTAATAATTTTTCGGAGCAATACTAGGCATTACTTCAGTAATTACCTATGTTAGTCTTAGTATATCTATAGACATCTAAATATAGAGTTTTACTAGCATTTGGCCTTTTACCTTTATGGGTATTATTTTTAAAATCGTCTATAGGTATAATATTTGATCTCAAGATTCATCCGCCATAATTGTCGAGCAAAGGCACCCATAGCTATCCTCGAAACTGTTTTTTTGTAAACGTACATAATAATAAGTAATATTTTCATATACTTGTCTAACTGCTGTTGACAGAAAGTATATTGCTGTTAGTTCAAGATGTTAGTACTAAATAGGTAGTAGGTCGCAATTCGTAATAATAATCAGGAATTAAGCAGCAAGAAATATGTAAAGGCACCTGTTTGTATATCCTGCTTGTGTAAAAATAATGGTACATACTAAGCTATGGATAAGATAAACTACAGTCATGAATGTAAATATTAAGGTATTAATATGCTTATGCTATTCTATTGGACCCAACTGTAAGAATCGAGACACATAAGAATCAGCCAAAGGAAGTTGATATCGAAAAGAAGTCATATTATGAACCGTGCGTCCCATATCTAAAAAAGAAGTATAAAGTACCACATATTGAGTTATTTATGTATATTATCCCATATATATATAGAACAAAGGTTTGATGATCGGAGCTCGTGGTACAATTCCATTATTTTTCGAAGATTTTCGGAAACGGTTTAAGCTAAAGAAATCCTTAACCAAAGATATTGTTTTATCTGTAATTAAGTATTCTGTTCCAATGTTAAACTTCCATCTATTTTCTCCTAATAAGTAATATTATCAAAAGAATATTATTCAATCGAATATATTATGTATTATAGTTATCTGTTTAAAAACCAAATTGTAACTTAATTACTGTGTCTTTGTGACAAACTTCTCATGTTTGAAGTCAGCATACATTGAATAAATGTACTATTTTCCCCCTAAAACTAAATGATTAAGAAGAGATATTGATGAGTTATTTAAATAGTTTTCATTATAGCTGCACATCTACTAGTTCTACTAGTAGTTATTATTGACACTAACAAAATAAGTGGCAAAAGAAAAACAATGTTATGTAGCTGTATTTGAAATATAAAATATTATGTGGTACAGTTGCTATTAATAGGATAAGTATACCTAAATTAGTCTTTGTTAACTGTATATGTACAAGAACCGATTATTACACCAGGGAAAATAGTTTTACTTTAATCCTTATTAAAGAAAGTAACTTTCTTTTCTTCACCCTCCCCGACCTCATATCAGTGCAGCAGACGAGAGACACCCCTTGCCCTCGTATCGTGTAAGCATATAGGCAGAAAGAGCTAAAGTCGATTTTGTAGCACTTATGGTGCAATTAACACATAAAAAGTAATATAAACGGAAAGAAAAGAGGATATAAGACATTACACATGTTAGTGTTTTAAATTTGGTAATTCCACGGGACAAGATAATGACGTCGTGTTATGTTTGGTTGGTTGTTGTAAGATGAAATCAAGAGAAATTCAATTTTTTGTGAATCGTAAATTAAAAAGTAGATTTCATTTCCGAGGGTCTTGCACTGTAGTAGAGTAGGTACCTTGTATACATTATACATACTAAAGTAATAGTTCTCTTGTCTTCTCTCCTGCTCTTCCCGCATCTCTCTTTTTCTCGAGTATGCATGTATATCCATCCAAACTAACTGGGCTACTTTAGTGACTAAGTAGTATTAGCGATATATAAATGCATGGAGAGAAGAGGAAGAATGGCTCGTCAGTTTGGTTTGGTTTCAACTCAGAGTTCTTCCTCTGTCTGTTGTACGTAGTTAGTTGAAGATAGTAGCTAGTCGAGCTGTGTGATACGTTACATAACATAACGTAAGTATTAGAATAAGAAGGGTACTAGATAGTCCCAACTAGTACCTACCGTTAAGGGGGCCATTAAGGAGATATATGGATGAAGCGTATTTCGAGCAGTAGGTATAAGAATGGAGTGAATGTTGTACAGAGTATGCCGTAGTGACACTCTTCCATCACCATTTCTATGCAAATGACAATCTCCTCCATTCTTTTATGACTTCCCCTCCCCCAACTCATCTAGACATTGCTGTGTGTTTACCTCCGCCTCTTGATTTATTCTAACTTCCCAGTTTACTTGGAGTCTATCTGTATGTATGCTCATAGAATCCTCACAAGAAGAAGAAGAACTAGTGGATGGGTACCCTACCCATTTACCCATCTAGCCAAACCAAGCCAACTCATCTCACTAACCAAACCAAAAGCCATACCATATTACAAAGCAGGCAGGAAAGGCAGAGGCAATAGGCAGCCCATCCAAGTCAACTCAACTCATCCAACAACAAACTCAAGTCAGCAGATCCGTCTCTTAAATATAAATTCTTGAGCTCACTCACACTCCTACAATGTAATGCAATGCAATCCCATTTTCGCTTTTGTTTTTCTGATTAGATAACAATAGATAGCTACGCAAAGTGTCTTCTGACTACGTAAACGAACAAATATAAACCAATGCAATTCAGTGCAAACTACATACACACGTTAATGCAATATTATTATATGATGTACATAAATGTTGCTTTACATACTGTTAGTACAGCTATAGTATAGATAAGCGTATCTTTCGTATCTTATTCATTCAAACGTTACATTGTACAAATATTACATAAAGGCGCAATTCCTACAATATAAGTAATATAATACAAATATACAAACGATTTGATTAGTCAAACGCGGATAAAAATACTACATATAAAATGTATCTACATACAGAGATGGATTTCTCAATTCTCACCCTAAAAGTAGCTTCCTAAGTAATTCAAGACAAATAAAAAGATTCTTACCTCCCATATATATACATACTTACAGTTTAGATACTTATATCCATTACCTATATGCTCGACAAGAGAAAAAATCTCACCCACCAACGAAGATATTTTTTGTAGGTGATCACTAACCTCACCGGGGACAACACTGATTTCTTCTCTTGCCTATGTAAAAGCTAACCTATTGTATTGCCTACCAGCCTACCAATACATCTAAAGTATTATATTCATACTTTGCCTAAGTAAATAATGAATAAATATACTAATAGCATTCAATACACAACACTATGCTAGCTGATCTAATAATACAAATATATATAATGGGTTTAGAAAGAAGGTGAAAGTGATAAAATCGGGCATTAAAGGGACTCCTAAATATGTAGTGGGATATTATTATGTAATTCGAAGTACAGACTCCAGACTAACAAGGATAAGTCCGATAAAAGTGCATCTATCCTGCGTTCATGACAGCGGATGGCATTTCTTTTCACGTAAGAACTGCTTACATACTCTTGAAGGCATTTCAGTCGGGTGGCTGTTGTAGTGTGTTAGTTTCCAGTAGTGGTGTATGTGTAAGTGTAAATGGGTATTTTACTTATTTCTTTCTAGACGTGGGTACATAATGTATTTGTATGTAGTACACACTTTGCACAGTGTTATGCGAGTGTATTCAGAAATTGTTAGTTTATGTTAGTTAGCTAAGTTAGGTTTATAGGATAGTTTAGTGGTTGTGTAGTAGTTCGCCGTAATGGATAACTTTGAGGTAGTTTTGCAGATATTTTCTTGGAAAGAGGAGAAATACGAGGAGAGTATAAATTAAAATCGAGTGAAGTTGACAATTGATCACAGAGTCAGATGTCAAGTTGGAGCTATTGTTGTAAATGGAAGAGACCACTGGGTGGGATAAAAAGATAGTAATGGATCTTATTGAGACATCCCGAGGGATCCCGACCGGTTTTTCTTGTGTGGCTTCTGAGGTGACCGACCAGTCGGTGAATCTTCATTTGATGTGATCTATAGTACTCCAATATTCCCTTCGGGATTACAAAGAGTTCTTTTTTTAATATTTCACACCTTGACAACTAGTATTCAGCTTTTTTCGTTTTTATATCAGCTCCTGCCTTTCGGTTTTCATTGACTTGCCATTCCCAGCCATGCCATTCCAAGCAACGCTTTTATTTTATACATTTCTCCTGCTCTCTTTCTACTTATTTCCCAGTATATCCTACTATCTAATGCCCTTCCTACCTTTCCCTTGCTCTCATTTCTGATGTGAGAGTGTTCCATACGGAAGGTGATTATTTTTACAGCGTGTGTGTCAAATCAAACAAAACTCTCACTAGAAAACTATTAGTAGTTCCGCATGCATTTTGTTTTGGTTCATTTCTCCTCCTTCTCGTCTCATCTCATCCATTTATGCGCCTTTTCACTAATGGGGCTCTCTCTCAGTTCATTCTCTTACCTTCAGCTCATCTCACTCACAAAAAGTTCTCTTCTTACTTCCAATACTTGCATGAAAAAAGTTTATCTGTATTCCTACATAATATGCAGACATGATGACACAACTCAAATACACATTTAAAGGCAACCCCACTACTGTATATAGAATGTACCCAAATAGTAACGCTTTGACACCCTTAACTTGTACTAGACTGTAGAGATATTGTGGAATTAGTTCGGCAAAAGTATAAAATGTAGTGATGTAGTTTTTACTGATGTTAAAATAAGTAATTGACGTCTGCTACAGAGATTTGTACATTGTCGGAGAGAACAGAGAAATATTTGCTCATGGGTGACATTGATGATTTTCTGGATTCTCTCACACTAGCGAAAGTATCTTTCCAATGGATATTATTCTACATTTTGGAAACGATTGATAGTGCTTTTGGCTCGTGCTAGCTATAATAACCACAGCAAACCACCTACACTGCGCTAACTGTATGATATACAATATTTTGAGAATAAAACATACTATTATACAGAGAGACAGATAGATACAAGAGTGGTGTAAAGCGAATGAGTTTGAGTTTGAGGACGGAGCCAAGCCAAAGCCAGATGAAAAGTGTAAAAGAGGAGATAGGAGTCGTAGTAATATTATGTGATGGTAGTTAGTAGTTAGTAGGAATGCAAGAGTAAGTATAAAATATGGAAAGGGAGAGAGTAAGAGTAAAGTGTAGGATAACATAACGAGAGGCACATAGAAACAGATATGTTCTGTTTGTAGGTAGACACTAAGTACATTCAGGGAAAGGAGGTAGTGATTGTGCATATAAAAACATTGCATGTGTGCCTAAAATGATGAAATATAAGTGGCACAGTCCATGGAAATGATGAAAAATTCTCGTCGGCTGCAGCTAATTTAGCATGTAATTATAATAAATAATTCTTTAATAAAAGCCTGTTGGTGAGGAAAGGAGAATCAGGTACATGTACAATTTGAGAGCTACGTAAAACGTAACACCATACCACACCATCCTACATAGACGAGGACCAGATCTCTGCTACTCTGCTCTTCTGTGTGGGGACCAGCGGACCGGACGGGGGCAGAGCAGAATGCGGGTAGTGCGGGTGGAGTATAATAATGAGTGTAATATGCACACAGCGGAAGGAATAACAATATCAGTGATTTAGTGTGGACATTGTGTGGGGCTAATCTTAAACGCGTTACGTGAGTTGACATTAATTGGAAAAGTTCTCCATGATTTAAGCTTGCACTCACTTCTATTGGGTATACAGACAGAACAGAGACACTCACAGACATTCTCTCTCTCTCCAATGATACGATACGATTACGAATCACAATAATCTCCCTACAGCATTACATTACATTATATACCACTTTGATTTTATAAATTTCAAAAATCTCTCTCTCACTCACTTCCATCCTAGCCATACACTTGCACTTCCATTCCATCGCATCCCATCTTCCTAGGCTTCAAACAAACTTCCCCTTATTACACTAAACTAAATACCTATATATTTATAGCCTGCCTTTTATTAACTTCCCTAATACCTATTAACTTTATGGAACCTATCTAAATATTATTACATTCTACACATCTACTACAATATAACATACATTCTCCCAATTCTACAATCTGTCCAAAACTATTGCATTGAATTCGTAGCAAAATAACACAAACTCTTCCACTATCTACCTAGAACCTACCTAGATACTAAGGAGATTAAATACATTTCCTTAATAATTGTCTTCCGTTTTGAGAACAAAAATTATAATCAATCTGTAAGTAATTGCAATTTTCTTTTACTTAATCATGGTCGTCATCAGCTTATTATTTTCTTTGCATTGACATATTTTTCCGTAAAAATGCCTGTACGGAGAGCAAGAAAATGAGATCTAAAAAATTCTTCAGATAGAATTATAAATGAGGCTACTCAACAGGCGATACGATGTCCAGATCAGTCAGTTTATTAGTCCATGCTGTACTAGTAGTTTTTGCTCTGTTACCTTCTGCCTACCTAAATACTACCTACCCGTTCTGATTTCCTAATGGAGATTTTTGCAGGGAAGAAATAATCCCTTAAAACGGAGTCGACCTGTTTGCGTTGCTGGTATCCAGCGTTTATTTTCTGCTCATCATCATCATCATCATCAGCTCAGCTTACTCTTGTAAGTCTCATTTGCATTAGAGCTTAAGTAAAAAGGAGGCTGAGTCTCCTTCCATGTAGCGAACCGATTTCTCTCACTCTCTCGTTCTGAACCTAAGGTGGTGAGTAAGTTTATACATACCTATAGATATTATATATAAATAAAAGTTAGGTGTATGCTTATGGAATGGATATAAATGTATTTGTGTACTATGCTGTAGCTACTGAGTGTTTAGTGAAATGCGGAGCTAAATAGTAAAAGAAAGTGAGACAGGCGAAAGCCGGAGAGAAGCCACCCTTCTTCTTTCGCTTTCCTCTTCAGCTCATTGCTCACAGCTCACCTCAGCAGCTCTCTGATTATTATTATTAATAAGGTCTCCAATTTGAGGGTAATTTTTGTTAATTAAGTGTTAATTAAATCGTATGAATGTATTTACGAGCGAGAGTTTTTCTCGGTTACGGAATAAATAATGCCAAGAACACATGTGGACAATCATTATCGTAAATTCCTTTGCCTTTTAATTACACTTTCATAAACTACACTAATGTGACTGCGTTTTAGAATAAAAGGGCTCAAAATCCCCAGCAAATCTAATAGTAGTATCTGTCTGCTGTTCTACTCGCTCGCTTAGTTCTACAGATATGTACCAACATTTCCAGTTCCAGTTGCTTTCCTTCTCTGACTCAGGCTTGGTCTGGCCTGGCCTGGCTTGGCTTGGGTGGGACACGACCGACACGACGTACAGACAAACACGGACAGACTTTCTCTTATGTTACTCTTACATTTATCCTTTCTATTACATATATACATACATACACAAATATTCTCAGAGAAAGCAAACGAAAATGTCACAGAGCCTACAGGTCTGGTTTCCTCGCTCACTATTTATACTATAATATACATACGCTCTCCATTTTCCCTCCTTTCCAAAAACTTAACTAACTAAATACTGAATTCAAATAGTCGTAGGTACATAAGTACATACAAATACTCCTGTTTGAACATTAGCTAGTTCAGTTTCAGTTTAGTTTAGTAGTGTGACGGTATGAGAAAGAGAAAGCTTCTTATAAGTGAGTTTAAATGTATTATGTACTTCATATACATATAGTGCCATACCTACAGTAGTATGTTAAGTAAGTAATGCATAGTTTTGTAGGTACAGATAGGTACCTTATGTAGGTACATAATGGTATACTAGTACTACATTTAATACACATACAAACATATATACATACATAAAGTCAGTACTAGTAGTACTTGTGTTCCGATATAAAGTGGCATGGTCTGGCCCGCTTTCTACTTACATGTACATGAAAGTGAGTCTGGATCGCTCCACGCTACGCTAGGACTACTAACTGCTCCGTATACAGATATGTAAGGAAGTAAGTACGTACGTACGTAGGTTCTTTTAGGATCTCTGGGTAGCATTTCCATTGAGATGAGATTGGGGTGGGGGATGATGGATAATGGGAGGGGGGAGGTAAGCATATGGGCTTAAAGTAGTTAGTTTATATGCAAAAGGGAATTTGGAATGGTATCCATACGTCACATTAAGTGCTGTAGAATTAAAGGGAAATTAGAGGGAAAATGGGTGCTACATATACGCTTATAAAAGATTCTGTCAGAATATGTCCCTTCCGGTTGTAAAACAATGTCCTGCCTCATCCTTGACTCTGTCCATCCAGGCGACATGTCCTTTCTCGATCACTGATAAAAAACCATTTTGCCCAGCCAAACGGCAAATGGACTTTCTCCTTCGCACACAAAATCCACTGCTTTCCTTGTCGACAATTTCTTATTCTATCTTTCCATTGTGTGACTCTAACTCTCCTAGTCTAAGCTAACATATCTACTCTATGTACATAATATACGTACGTAACCTAAGTCTCAGCTAAGTGACTAAACTGACTATCAGTATAGTTTGTATACCTATTGTAGTGCACTCCCTTGCCTTCTCCTATTTACTATTCTCTCTATTATGCAGTATCTTTCAATGATAACACTAACTAGTCACTCATGTACTGTCCAACGGACAACAATCTGTCCGTCTCTACAGATAGGAGCACATACAATATACAATGCACACAATAACAAAGTACAAGCATTTCTTCATGTCATCTTATATATCTTTTCTCCCATTTCTATTTACAAACTGGAAAACAAGTGAAGTGAAGGCTCATGCTATCTCTTCTCAACATCCAAATACATGCATCACTAAATTAGTAGCATGAATACAATAAATATAGACGATTTAAGAAAAGCTTAAGTGTGACAATACTGCAATTGCACAGATACAGTACTACATACGATTCTCTATCCCTATCCTACATGCTTATTAGCTCTTTTGGAATGAATGTGGGACATAATAAGGTCGATGTTATGTTGTGAAGAGTTTAAATGCTACCTAAATACAGATAGTAAGCAACTTCTCGGCAAAACACAGCAGTAATTGCTCGAATTGGATCTGTCTCGTCCTTGTTCCCATCTTTGCCTTCCATTCCTTGGCTTCCATCTCGATTCTCGACGTTTTTGGGTTTCCTTTGTCTGGCCTGGACCTAATCCTCACTGAGGAAACTTGTTGTCCCCTTCTCATGTCACCCCTTTGACAAGAGTTCTTACATAGGATATTCAGCCCAGCCTTCTCTGTAAGTTCAGTTCAGTTATGTAAGATCTTACTTTGGCTTTTCGTCGGTGAGCAGACCTACTCTAGCAGACTAAGCAACTTAACGTGGCACGTTACGTTGGAGTTAGAGCTAGAGTCCCAACAAATAGTTTACAATGCAATTCCCCCACACTCATTCTAGTAAATAGATTCTGACCCGTGTAGCGTAGTAGTGTACGGTGTAGTGTAAGTGTAGTGTAGATTCTGTACAGTACAATAGGAACATCACACTCAATGAATAGAAATGAAGGAAGAAGTAGAAAGTGGAAAAGTGTGATAGGAAAAGGGAATTTTTTATTTGCGTATAAATTCACAGTTCATTGGTAAGGATTTGCAAGATTTGAATAGGATAGTGTTCTTTATTTTTGTAAGCACACTAGGTAGTGAGGCTATACCTCTAAATAACTGTCTTGGTTTGTGCATATCTGTACTATTTATGCCTGTAGAATGTTTTGCATACACAATTTACCCTTTTATACATACATATAGTGTGCTACTACTTCTAGATATAGGTATCTATTTATTTATCTATGCATTATTGAGTTTAAATTCACAGTTTTATTTTCCATGCAAAATGCACTACAACATTACACTACAGGTAGAGTGATATGTAGTAGGCATTAGGCCACACCAAGCGTTGTTGCACCATTGGACCGAGAAAACGTAACGTAAATGTAACGTAGTTAATGTTCATAGTAATAGTAAATACAAAGGATTGTTTAGGACAGAATGGAGAAAGCATTTGAAGAAAGTATCAGAGTAGAATCAAGAGGAAAGCCGTAAGTTGAAGATTGAAGTGTGCTGAGGTGTGAATTAATTAAGGATAGTTGGAATAGTTAGAGTGATTAATTAAAGTGCCGAGCGACCGAGAGCCAGGTAGTAAAATTCCACTTGTCACGTCCTCCGTATAAACAAAACTCGGGGCAAAGTCGGGAGAAACGAGGAAATTTCGTACAAATTTTCCAGTTGACATTACGACGTGACGTGACCGTTCCTTAGAATTTCTTCATTTCTTTAATTATCGATCCGGACGCTCTTTGAGAGTACTCCGACTCAAGTCAGCCCCAAGTCAACTCTACTCAACTCAAGGCAAAGTCAGAGTGGACTCAAACTCTTATACTACAAATATATGCTACTACGTACGTACTACATACACCCAACATACATACAGGCAAACACCCTCCTCACTTCCTCTGTACATTAGACATATACTTATTTTATATGTGTACATGGTATATAGGAACTACGTGTAATAGTTAAATGAGGTGTATTGGAACTATAAGGGCGCAGTTACTAAAACTAACGCAAGTAATAAGAATTCTTAGTCTTACTGAACTTTTACGTGTTTCTTATTAGTCTCAGTTCACATTACATAACATGGTTGCTTACCTTCCTACAACCGTAGCCGTAAGTACTGATGTGTAGAATGCCTACGTACCGTAGCAGTGTTGTAAGGTCCCTACACACACTACTACACCAAATAAATTGAGACATAATGTAGAAACTTAACTAATACTCTGTATAATTCTATATCAGCATATACCTAATCGGAAATAATACGCACACCATACAGTGTATGGCAAGGTAAGAATTAAGAACAATTTGAGACGACGGCACATTTCTGTTGTACTATTTACACATAAAGTATGCGTATAAATTAATATAAGTGGTTTATTTTCTATAATATAAAAATATCCTGAGATAATAGTGCTAAGTAAATTATGCTTATACCATTGCATTAGAAGATGCATAGAAAGATTGAATATTATACGTATATTTAGTGTCAATGAGAAGGGTTCCTTCTTGAGGTAGCCTTGTGTGTTACGTTCCTTTATATTATGCAATGATATGTTATCCTACTTAAGCTACAAGTCTAACTGCCATACCATAAGTAAGTAGCATGGCAAAGCAAGTGAACTTAGGTTATTTAGTCAGTCACATCCTACATCTGTAAGTATACGATGAACTGCATGAAGGAAAAAAGAGAAATAAGGGTGTATCGTATGTATATGTGTGTAATAGTAATACAGATATGTATAGTAGTTTAGGAGGTAGTGAAGTGATATGTGAAGGCTCGGTCTCGCATCATTTGATCCCTGACTCTTTACTCCCCAGCATCTTTTGCTCCCCATGACCGTATACACTGTATACCTAAAATACATAAATAATTATACATGGTAGTCATTTAGCGGTGCTATCCATATGGAGGATAGCCACTTTTTTGAAAAATGCACACTATTTTTAATTAGGTTAGGTTAATTAAATATGCGAAAGTAAGGATTGAGGATAACACTTTTTTTGAAAAATAAACAGTGAGGTTTGACTGCTTTTAATTATGTTTGGTTAGTTAAGTAAGAAACGACTAGTTCTCTGATAATACCAATGGCCACACTAAAAAAAATGTCAAAAAAGTGCTGGTCTACCTTTCCATTGCATTGTAGTTTGAAGTGTACAAATGATAGCAAGTACTAGGTAGTACAAAAATTAGTAATTTACGTGTTTATGGAGAACAAGAAAAGCTGGGGAGCAACAGAGTCGGGATAAAATGAGGCGGGAGCAAAAGACACTGGGGATCAAAAGAGTCGGGTATAAAATGATGCCGAATCAGAGGCTCTTGTGCCAACTCGACTTTCTTTCCTTTCCTCATTCACTGTATTAACTAAGTAAGTAGTACCTAATAGTATTTGTTTCTCTATCTATCTTCCGGTACTAGTTTATATACTGAAAGGTAAAGTAGCATAAATGTAGTACGTTCCTTAATTTCAGAAATATTACTATAGTATATGTATGTACCTACTTGTGTGTCTGTAAGTTAATAGGTAGTAAGAAAGTAAAAGTATTTAGTTAATGTATAGTCAGTAATAGTATGTATAGTTAGTTAGTTCTGGGCTCGGTTAGCTAAAAGAGAGATGATGAAGCTTGAGAAAGTAAAAGTGAGACTACCTGGTGATGTGATTGGAAATGTAGGAGATGAACTGAAGAGATGTGCAAGTTTGGGTAGTTTGGGATTGGGAAAGAGAGACTCGGTCCTGCTGACATAAATAAGGCTTAAGGGACGATGGTTATCGAGTATGAAAGAACGCAAGTGAAACGTGAGAGTGACGTGGAAGAGGTCTTATTTATGTTTGGGGATCGGGGAAAGTCTGTTCTTCTAATGGAACAGGACAAGCAGAGGACAAGGGACATACTACTCACTGATAGGGACAGATGCATGGGACAGCCACATTTAATGCTTACGGACGTTAGTGAATGGTCTCCCCACCCGACTTTTGACAAAAGCTTTTAAACACCAGCCCCGAGAAATTATGGCCATCCTGTAAACATTCAACTTTCTCCAAAGCATCTGCCTCAATACTGACAAATTTAAACTTGAGCCATATACTCCACTATTACTCTTACTACATACAAGGCAGCACTTGAGCTCCCTTACATTCCATTACATTTATATTACCATCTTCGAACTGCACTGCACTACTATTACCACTACAGTCTCAATACTCTTACTACTACTACACACTACATTACATTGCATTAGTAGCTACTAGTCTATTTCTTCTTATAAACATATATAAATATACATAAGTATACCTAACACATACTATTACTTATATTATACTCGTACTCTTCTTCTTTTACTAGTATTATATATTTTCTGGTAAGTATTTATCTATCTATACAATGTATCTTATGTACCTACTATTACTATCTGGCTTGACTTGACTTCACTACTTGAGCTGAGTGAGTGAGTGTACGTACAGAAGATACGTACATACATATGTACTTACTTATGTTACTACTTACTACTAATAGAAGATAGTATTTGACTACTATGTATACATAGTAGCAGTACATAACATACGCTGACAAAATACATTCACATTACACTTATATTATGTCCAACAGTTCTGCTCTCTCTTTTCTGTTGTAGTATTACTCAAGTTGCCTCGCCTGGACTGCCTGCCCTCAATAGTCTAACTATAATGTATCTACAACTATCCTTATTACTAAATACCATGCATTTATTTTATCTATTTCCACTATTCGTCTCACGATAAGTCTACTACTCTTCTCTCTGTCTGACTAAAACTAGACTATTTCTATTACCCTTCTTTAGTTACTCACTCCAACTCCAAGCAAAAGCAAAAGCATTTACATTTCACATTATTATTATAACATTACGACCATCACTTGCATTTACAACCACACCAAACCACCACTCTATTGTCCTTTTGATTTATTCAGAGAATCTTTGTCTCTAATTAATTTTACTGATTAAAAATTCATTGAACATTAAAATATTTTGCCCCAAGTCCAAATGGAAATGGAAGACATCAAATAGATTTATACACTAGTAAATCATTAAGGAATTTCTATGAGTGAAACATGTAAAATGCTTAATATAATCCATTTATCTAGTATTTATCAATTCAGCAGATGCTGAATACGAGTTATTTGTCTTTACAGAGATGTTTTAATGGAATACTGTGGAATGTATTATGCCAACAAAATTTCTAATGCATATCATAGCCTTTGTGTAATTTTTAAGATATGAAACGCATAATAAAACAGGTAATCTCATTTCACATATTTAGGTAGTCATGTAAAAAAATGTCATTGATTGCTTGTTTCTTGATTAATTACAAAAATGGATTTCTGATAATATTTGCCAAAAAAGCTTTACCTCATGTGCTCAATTAATTGTAGCAGTCTGCTGGTTCCCTGGATGCTGTCTGCAAGTTACCTAAGTCGGATGGTTTGTGCATTATTACTATATTTATTGTATTACATTACAAGTTATCATTGTAAATACGACATGTCAGGTTAATTAGAAAAATCGGATGAGCTTTAGACAGAATGACATTGGAAATGTATGCTTCTACATATAATAATGGTAATGTATATTTATGTATCATTTGACTCGGTTTGCTACTATATTCATAGCCGTATTGGTTTAGTTGATTCTGTTGCCTTGCTGGTGCGGTGTTTGTGTTTATGGTTTAGTGGGGAGCTAGGTTCGGTTGGCTAGTGAGAGTGAGAGTGTTGAGTGAGTGACTGTCTGCTATTCTGTTGTTGTAGGAGTGAAGACTGAAGAGTGTTTGTAAAATCAGCTCAACTCTCCAAGCGAGTGGAGAAAGTGAAGAAGGGAATAGTGAAGTTTGAGCCTGAGGGTTTTGGCAGGCAGTGGACGGATGTGTTGAATGGCTATAGGAATGTTGTATGTGTATGTCTGATGTGTGCTTAGAGGACGGTAAGCTGTAAGCTAACCCAAGCTAAGTAAGTTTTCTATGTTCAGTAGGCTATAGGTAGGTAGTTAGTTTAGTTAGGTTTGGAAAAGAGATGAGGAGATGTACAAGTGAAGTCGAAGTCAAGTCAAGTCACTAGTAAAGTAGGAATGGTATAAAACGACATTGGATTGGGTAGTATTAGCAGTAAGTGTAGCATAGACAGTATAAGTAGAGGTATGTAATGTAATGGTTGTAAGTAGAAGAAGAAGAAGGATAGGAAGAGTATGTACATAGATATATATATATAGTACAGAGAGAGAGAGAGTGCAGTGTGGATCGATGGTGTGGATATGAGATAGCAGTAAATCAGGGATAATTACAGTGACCGAATCAGAAAGGCCCAGATGTCAAGTCGTTCCGGATGACATTTTTACGAGGACTGATGAGTCCCCTCGATGGGTTACGTGAGGAACCTTAATGTCTTCTGACTGACAGTCGCATGCATTCAAATGGCTTGCTTTTCTCTCCTCTCACAATCAAGTCGGAGCGCCCATTTACTGCCCCCACCTAATGTTACCCCTTCTCGTCGTGTCCTGTGCCCCCTTTACTATGTACAGTGCTGTGTCTCTCATGTCTGTGTCTCTGTGTACTAGGTATCCGAAATCCAAACCAATCCCAGCCAGAAAACGAACACTTGCTTTTGCTTTGCTTGTGTGTCTCTACTTCTTCTTCCGTTTCCACACTTCCCCATGTAGTCAACTGCAACTCAAACTGAAGTCAAGTCAAGTCACAGTCAAGTCAACGTCTTTTCCTTAGCTTTCCCACTTTCCACATCTAACAGTTTGTATTTCAGTTTCCTTGTCTCGCCTTTCGTCTTCGTCGTCCTGCCTCTGCCCTGATTCAGGCTTCTACAGAACTCATGTAATGTAAGTCCTGCCTGGAATGCTCTGGCTTGGCCTGGCCTGGCTTGGACTAACTTCCTACGTGTAGTAGTACTTTGCTTTACTTATTGTTAGCACTTACGGAGACCTACAATGCATTGCATCAATTCCATGGCAGACCCGTCCTCACTTCTCACAAACTGTCTCGAACTATCTATCTATATATTAGTAGTATGTGTACCATACCAATATCAATGTCCTTCGTGTAGTAGTACTATGTCTCTACATAATGTCATAAACGTATAATTATTGGGCACCTACACAGGTGAATACAAAATGTGTCTAAATGACGCATACAAATAAATACCTACTCAACTCCAGTGCTACATATCTGTACTATGTGTGTATTAACTATAAATATGCGACAGCTTAGTGAATACCTAAACAAATGCTAAACACAAAGAATTGCATTGTATTAGAAAATACGGACTTTCGCTTACCTTACCTTTCCTTCAGTAGTTGGCTTCACATCAGTTTAAAGCTCTGTGAGAGAATCCTATCTATCTATCTACCATGTACCTACAATGGAAGCTTTTATTTTATTTTCTGATGAAACGAGACGAAAGACTACTAATACTGTACTATCTACCTCTCTACTATCTCTCTTAACTTAAACTCGAAAGAACTCCTTCCGTTGAAATTGTATTACCCACTAGTTATACATACTTACTCTTTACTAGGTATCTATCTATCTATCTGTACAGTATGTACGTGTAGCTGAGTACAGTAGTGTGTTTTCTCAATTTCAGGGAAACTTCCTAGTTTGACTCCTACTCCACGTTCCAACTTACACCACCAGAACCACTATACTAAGACCACCACACCACCGTCTCATTCTCATTTTATTTCCACCCAATAGTTGCAAACTTACAATAGCCCACTATTACTATACAGATAGTGATAGTAGACCAAGAGAAGACGAAGAACTATCCATCCTACTGCAATGCAATGGCAATGTCAACTCAACCTATTCAATCCAATTCACACCAAACCAAGAAGTAGAAGAAGAAAAGGAAAGCAAATGATACACACAACATTGAATACAAACTAAAGTGAAGTAGAAGTAAAACATCCATTCGCCTGATGCTGGGTATCTGTACCTTTGTCCTCTTTAGTTTGTGTTAGAGCGGCTCATGTTATTTAAACGCTGCTGTAGCTGTAGATGACCCGTAATTGACGTGACACGAGAAAAGGCCTAGGAGCACGATACATTTGCTACCATAATAACATAACTATCTGTGGAGTGTGAAAAGGATATACCGTACTTTCTCTACTGATAGCTCAGGGCCATACAGTACAGTACTCCTATTTAATATTAGCATACAATACATTAGCCTGTGGCCCACATTAAATCTACGTAAGTATTATGTATAGAAAAATTTATTAGAAAATGGGCGTTTGTTAGAGCACTTTAGGATTCTATTTAGCTATATAATCTCCTTTATTCAGGGTAATATGTTAAGTGAGAAAATTCTTGTGTTTGCATTGTGTTCTTAGGTAAACAGAGTAAATGCGTATATTATGTGCATGTATGAGGTGGCTATGTACAGAATGTATATAGTTTACATGTATGAGACAGCTAGGAAACATATTAGATACATAGGCAGTTCTCCTCTGCATACTGCCTACCTTTAAGCTATTTTAGCTAGTTGGTTTGCATTGGAGTTTGTTAAGTAAAGTTGTACCTCTTTTCTTTGCTCTTATTTGTATGTATAGGATCTGTAGAGGTTACCCAACACCAGTTGAGATCGGTGAAGAGTTCGAGTGGAGTAGAGTTGACTACTCTTATTCTTATTATCCGCTTTTGCTGTTGTGAGATGAAAGAGGCAGGAAAGCAAGTTGCCATTTTTTACTGGTTCATGGTTCCACTGGAAACATCAAGTGGAGAGTTGCCGGCACAAAGCAAGTCAAGTCAAACTGGAGTTATACTGCCTTGGTATGCCAAGGAAGGGAACCAAAGGAGGAAAGCAACGTAAAGCAAAGCTTAGTCAAGGGAAGTCAAGTCAGCTAACGTGCATAAGTAAGGCAAAGTATTCACAAGTACATCACATCAGATAGACACAGAGTAGAAAAGTGAACCAAAACCTTTAGCAAAGAAAGTGGAGAGAGAGTCCCAACCCAACCGAAGGAAAATCTGAAGCTGAGCTTTCGAACTATGTCTGAGTCTGAGTCTGACTGTGTCTGTAGCATGTCCATAAATAAATCCGGCCGACGCATGAAAATTTAAGAGAAGAAGAAAACTTTAAGACAATTAAAGGAATGAATCAAAGGCTCGTATCCGTCCTTCCCTAAATTTTGTTTTCTCGCTCGCGACTCTCAAAATCTCCCCAAGGTCCTATTGTTTCCTTTTCTTAATCAAAATCTTTTCCACCTTCTGCGTTAGATACGATGTGGTCTAAGCACCATGCCATGCATCTTTCAGATCCTTCTCAGTCCTATTAGCTTATTGAGCCACTCTAAGAATTTCCGCTTAGCTTTCTTCTAATGTAACTAACACACTCTCCTCTACAGTCAAAATCCTTTCAATCATTGCATTATTTTACTGCTCCCTACAGTTCCATCATTTCTTCGACTTACTTTACTTAAAACTACACAGCAGCACACAGAATCCTCCTAGTACATATACATACACACACTAACTAACTACATAGCTATCTAATTTCACATTCCAGTTTACCATAGCATGCCCTATATGTATATACAGTACAACAACTTATTTAAATTACTTGTTACTTACATAACATAACATACTTACATTACATACATGTTGCAGATGAAGTACATAATAGCGAAGAATCTACAAAAGACGTCTTCCATATCCTCCCAAACCGAGTTGAGTCACCTATTCAACATACACTATTTACTACACACACTTATAACTACTTGCTCATATTGCAACATTATTATGTGCACTGTACTCGACTGGATTCTACATTCACTGTCATATTTATTATTTGACTAGCTGGAAACAGTTTCAGATTCAGTGAATAAAGTGAATGAAAGGACTGCCGTACTTGTACCACGATAAAGAAGCTCAAATTCACAAGACAAAACAAGAATAGTCCTTATGTAATTTACTTTTTCACTACTATAGAATTGCAATAGTTAAATAACCATATTATCTCTATATATTTACTATAGTACATGTAAACTTCCTAAAGGTACGACTATTCATATCCATTGATACTATCATAAGATAATATTTAGTAAGATAGTAGCATCTTCTTAAACTTGGTTTGATACGGTTCTATTTCGTTGTTTTGTTCTTGTTCTGGTCAATGCCATTCCATTCCCATCACAAAATGATGAGACGCTTCTTCCTTTTCATTCCTATATAGAAGATATATGCTACTTTTGTAGTCTGGATATATTTAGCTATTATAAGCAGTTTACTTTTCTTCTCTGGCTCTGCAATTTTCCTCAGCTCTTTAAACACACACTAAAGTAAGTGTCTTGGTCATAACAACAAAAACAACAACAGAGAGCTACTGCATATTATACTACTTACTCAATCTTCTCAAAGGAAACTATTTATATGTATGTAAGTAAGGCTATATTCACTTTTTACATGGCTACTACTGTATCTGTAGACATAGTGAGCAGTCTACACTACGTAAGTAGTAAATAGTGAAGACTATTGTAGAAATTACAAAACAGTAGAGCAATACCATTTTGTGTCCTCTGAGTGAGGTTATTACAAGAAAGGTACACTCAATTACCCTTTTGGCTATCATACACGATCACAATGCTTAACTCAGGTTAGCTTCGGCTAAAAAGGTATCTGTCAGTATACATTATTTGTATTTATGTACGTGTTTCTAAGTCAGCTCAACTCAATTCAACTGAACTCACCCTCTGTCCGTTTGTAAATAGTACGTACAGATACACAAGTAAGAATGCAACGTACTTTGCCTTTCGTCTCTATTTCATTGCATTGCATCAAGGAGCATGTATTTATGTACATGGAGAGAATAGCGCAGTGCAGCAACTAAACTTACTTCATTCAACTGACATATACATACAACATGGCATAGTCAAGTCCAAGTCAAGCCAGATTTCGTGCAACAGTACAGTAAAGCACATTACATTACATTAGAGAGCTAAGCTAAACATAGAAGAGTGTGAACTAAGCGCGAAGAATGGGAACGGTGATGCTTGAGACACGGAGTGACTTGAATACATATTCATATTGAACTTATTACGTGTACAGATATAGTATATTCATATAAAGCTAGAAGAATTGTGATGTTAGTAGATTACATACAGTTTAGGCAAGTTATTTACTACTCAAGTTAAACTACACGTTGACGTTGTTAGTTGGATTCCATGCATGTATGACAAACATAATATCTTTCGGTTGCTCCTTTCGTAGCTACTTATTTACTACATATGCCTGGTCTTCGTCTGCTCTGGTGATAAATAGAATATGCTCATTACAATTTACATCTACATCTCCCTCAGGCACTTGATCACACCTTTTGAGCAAACACGTATGACAAATGAACTTGTGTCAATCGAATTTTTTTACGAAGTCCTGTCAAGACATTGATCTTTCCTTTTTACTTACTTATGCATACATACGTACATTGATTTTGATTCGGGGAACTCATTGGCAGTGCCTATGAATAAAATTACTAAGAAAACAGATCAGATCATTACTATGCATTCGTATGATGTGACATACATAATTTTATCTTACTAGACTTCTACCTACACACATTTAGGTTCCTATTTTAAATAACTACGTATAGTATGTGATTTTTCCATGTCTGCAGTACCGTGCTATTAAATTAGATAGAGTGCGAGTGGTATGATGGTAGTTTGTAATGTAGTGTCATACCTAAAGAGGTATTTAGTATTAAGCAGCAGGGGAAAAGCATCTTGTGAATTTCATATTAAGTTGTATTGTATATGATTAGCATTTTATTAGTTCTAAAGGCGAGTCAAGTTTGTATGTGTAATGTGTAGCCACCTTGTCTTCAGTCTTTACAAGTTTACACTCTAGTCTTTTTTTTAACATTATATTAGTCTTACATTCTACAATTTGTTGTTATTTAGTGTTAGCGTATCCGTAATTCGTTCTACTGCACAGTACATCTATTGTAAAGTGTAGTCAGTGTGGTGTGTGAGCTTGATTATACTTTGTTTTGTTGTGATGTTCCGAGATGAGATGTGTGTTTCGTTCGATTTGACTACTCACTCATCTGCATGCACATTAACGACTATTATAATATGCATTATATAGTCAGGATGAAGAAAGTACTTGTGTTGTGTTTCTCTTCTGCTCTTGCAACTCTTACATTATTTGTCTCTGCAATATATTCATAATAGTAGTAGAGAAGGGGGTACCTATTATGTACGTACATGTATAAGTAAGACGAGGATAGAAGGATAGATAGATAGTAAGTACGTAGTTGTTTGGTGGCATGGCATGGCATGGCATGAGACTAGTTTTATCCGTAGGTTAGAGATAAAGTTGCTTGGGCACGTTATGCTATGAGAAATGTGATGTTATTTTATGTCATGTTATGTAAGATACCTAGTTGCCTTCCTTAAGTAAAGTTAATGTATAAAATTGAGAATCAAAAGGAGGGTGATATGATGTGATGTTGGATTGGGTACTAACATGCAGATACTTAGTTACTTACATTGTAGATAGAAGGACATACCAGGCCAGGACAGAGGACACATTTACTAAACTTATAATGCGCTATATACATATATACAGTATTAGTACAGTACTACAGATAGTTTAGCTTATGGTTAGTTAAATATATATTATGTAATGTAAGGTAGTTACCAGTTACTCTGGCTATTAATATATGTTCATAATATTGCCTGGCTTGGCTCTCTTGGTTGTAAAGTAAAGTGAATTCATAGTGTTCGTAGAATATGATGTGATATGATATTCCAGTCAAAGCAAGTCAAGTCTCGCCAGTTGAAGTAAAAGTAACTAAGAGTCTCTCTCTCGAAGGAAGAAGGAAGAGAGTGGAGTTAAGTATAACTAACGTACATAAGTAATGTGAGTAGTGAAGAAGCCTCAGCCAAAGTAAAGTAAAGGAAGGCGAAAAGGGAAAGACATGAGCACGAGAGAATAGAATGCATATCTTGTATGTTATGTATACAGTACACTGTTCTGTGTATAATATTTGTAATAATACAAAGGCCAGGCCAAGCTGAGAAAGCCAAGCCAAGCCAAGCCCATGTAGTTGAGTTGAGTTGAGTTGAGTATTAGAATGTATTCGGTAGTTGAGAGTAGTTTGTAGTTGGTTGGTTTGGTAGTTAGTTGAGAAGGATTGAGAATATATGTGTGTAGAGAGATATGTAATGTAACTGCTGGTTGTTGTAGTAGAATGTCTCATGGAAGTGAGGAAATGTCATAAAAAGGTAAAGTTTGTTTCGGCGGTACTGTGAATCCAGTAAACATGTATCTGAGTAAATAAATAGAGAGAGAGAGAAGGACGGAAAGTAGTGGTAGTATCATATCATATCATAAGTAGTAGGCCATGGCTTGCATGCCTACGTATGTATTGCTTGCGAGGATTCTGTAAAGTATAAGTAGGTAGCTGAAGCTAACGTATATATTATATTATAATAGGTTACGTACGTAAACGTACTTACTTTAGTTTAGTTCTAATATAAAATAACATAACATAGGAGTCTCACTGAACTGAACTAAAACTCTGTTCAATTCTGGCTAGTAAAATGTACTAATATTATAGAAGAAGAGGTACTACTAGAGTATTTTGTACAGTACACAGCCAAGCCAAGGCATAAAAGAGAGACGAGAGAGAAGAACTACTCTTTTAGTAGTAGTACATAACATAAGAGCGATGTACGTGGAAAAGGAACGTCTACGTCTGTTCTGTGTAGTTTGTAAGGAAAAGGCATGGCAGTAGTTTTGGCTGGATGGCTGGCTGGGGGTATAGGGGCATGGAGTATAGTCAGTGTAATTAGAAGCAGTAAATAATGTGTGGATGACAGGAGTTCCCCTCACGGTTGGACTGATCCTCGTAAGAAAAGCCATGAAAGCTGTCAAGGGGATGATGGACGTCGTCCCATTCCTAGTGACGAGAGAGTGAGTCAGAGGCTCAGCAGAAAAGGGAAATGGGCCAGCCGAGTCCCACATATCACTTTTATGGCTGGCATCTTCATTTTCATATTTCATATTTGCATTTTCGCGATCTGACATAAATCACTCCCTTTATGGCTAATTAGACCTTTGTGTTCCGACACACCACATCTCCTATTCACACTGCCTTTGCTGCTGCTCCGTCCATTCCTAGGCAATCTGCCAAGCTTCCTAGGAACTTGCCTTTGCCTTTATTCCATTCCATGCCATAGCAAACCATGTACTTTACTTACTTTACTAAACTCAGTTCTCTGTCTGTTCTGTTGTATGTACAATCTTACGTTTCCCCATCATCCATCCAGTCCACAGTTTACTTCACATTCACACACACATGTATCGTATCCTAAAGTTCCTTCGTTTTCGTTCCTTCACTGCTGGCTGACTGCTACTATAGTAAAATACGTAAATACAAACGTATATATTTACTACATAGGACGTACTGTACACTAAGTTCCTTCCTTTCCCATTCCTAACACTCTTCTATTTAGTTGAGCTCAGTTTAGTACACTTTGGTTAGTTTAGTTAGCATACTAGCATTAATATCTCTCTATTCTATGTAGATATCATATACATTCAACATTCACATATTATTATTATAGTTATGTACACAAGGAAGGAGTAAGTAAAGTAAGTAGGTATGTTCCTTTGCTCAGCTTCCTTCGTTCGTCCTTCGACTTCCAGTTCCTTTCCTAACAGAGCAAACCAAGTCACTCTCAGTCTCTTCTACTTTTACATCCCTACACACTCCTATTCTTTAGTTGACTTCGTTTCGTTGGCTTTGGCTTCGCTTGGCTTTGGCTTTGGCTGCATAAACGACACGACAGAAAGACAAGACAGCCAGCAAAGAGTGTGCTGTACTGCACTACTGTAGCAGTATATGCAATACTCATCATGCAACGAAGAAATGGAGAAACTTCCTTTTGCTTTGCATCACATTCACATCCTATCTTTGGGAAAGCAACTCAAACTCAACTCATCTCACAAACCAAACCCAACCAAGAGTTACAAAACTATGTGTAAAATCGAAACGAAAGGACACCAAACAGTTTCTCGGTTCGATCTAATCTAAGTCAAAGGACTTGGATGGACCAACCGTACCAATTGACATTAGCTAAATATACTATATAACTATGTATATACTACATGTGCCTAAATATGTACAAATGAAGAATGCTAGCACAAACAATTTACTATATACAATATTTACATTACTCAAATTCTTATACCTAGGTAATGCAGATACACAATATTTAACCTATTTAAGTAGATAGATACTTTAGATAGGCGCGGTGGAGAAGGGAACCTGTCTGAGTCCTAAACTGAATTAAACTGTTTTCGAAGCTAACCATCTTCTTCGAGGTAAAATAGGTACATTCATTCATGTTCCAAGTCCTTCCTTATCCTGCCATTTCGAATATCTGTAGCACTCGACTAAAAAAAACTAAGCAAAAAGAAAGTCATCTTAATCTCCGTAGCATCATTTGACCGACCGACAACTGGGTAAATACAAAATTCACACTGAACGTTTCCACAAACTTCAAATCTATTTCACACTTCGTCGTTGTAATTTTTGACTCTCCTTTTTGGCCATTTAGGATAATTATTGCCAATTAATAATTGGTTTGATTAGAAACTCCCATTTACGAACACAACCTGACTAAATTATGGATTTTGAATGGTAGGTCGATAATTTTTAATGGAGCATTATTATATTATTTATAACAGGTCATGTATTACATGGAAATTACAGTAAAAGTACGTATGAACCCAAGCATTTCTACAATATCAGAATACAGTAGTACATCCAGATCGACTGTATTTATTATTTGGAAAGTATCAACTTTCAATTGTAATTTAATATTTTGGACAATTACGTACATACTAGTACAATATTGTATTATGTTCTTAGCGTAGACGTACGTACTAATACTACATAGTAGTAAGTTGAACGGTTTCATAAAGAAATTGTAAACTCTTTCCTCGTTCTATAGTATAAAATAGATATAAAAATAAGTAGGGACATCAACTTGTCTTGTCAGATCTGTTTGTTTTGGTTTATGAACACGGTGATGTAGTGTCTTGCTTGCGTATTGAGTTTACTACTATTACGAAAAGTAAGTATAAGTGAAGGCCAAGACAAGTTGAGACGAATGTATACAACAATGGTATGCTATGGAATATAGACAGAGTAAGGAAAGGACATTGGAGTCAGAGAGACAGGAGAAGAAGAGACCAAACAGAAGGAGACAGACCAGGGAATCAGTCAGAAGAGCGAGCGTAGGAAACCAAAGAGTCAGTGAGAGTGAGTGAACAAAGGGAAAGAATGTGTGACATTGTTCTTCTGTATATTTTGTAAAGCAAAGTAAGTAACTAAACTACATAAGTAACTAGAAATAGAGCGATCGAATTTATATATCCCTATACATGGTATGTACTGTGTATAAATGCATACAGATATTATGTATACCTATTCACATATTTTGTACTACAGGATAGACACTTCCATACCGTACATCGTGTAATAAACGCCTGACCAACATTAAGTAGTTTTGCTACGTTAAGCGAATTTTACATTTTACAAACACCGGATCTTTGCGTTACATTTGTGCATCTTAACAAATCATAATATAATTCGGACGAATTCCCCGGTTGATGCAATTTAGTTACTATCATCTTTATTGTCCATCGACGAAATTCCAATGTAATCCCGTTAGCACAAAAGGTCGGGTCTTCCGATGCAATGCAATGATAAAAGCAAGAGACGTTTATTACTGGCTTTACGGCAATACTACATATATAGAGACATACGTCATCTTGAGATACCTACTAAATTGTACTAAATACGCAGTAAAAGTAAATATACATCTGTATATGTAGCAAACCATATATGAATAGGTGTGTTATGTATCTCCGTGTTTATTTGAAGATAACACAAGTAAAAGTAAAGATAAAGCAAGTGAGAATGAGTGTACTAGGTATTTATGAAGGTACGTAAGTTAAGGGAAGAGAAATACATTTTGAATGTATATGTATGTAATGTAAGGTAGGCGAGTCGTTTTTAGTGGAGAGGATGAGTCTTCTTGTTCTTGAGTTGAGTATGGAGTGATGTCAACTCGTGTCAAGTCAAGTCATCAGAGGACAGGAGACATACCTACTTACAGGAGCGAAATCATAGATGATGTACCTAATACGTACATGATAATATGGAGATGTGAGGCAGAGTGAGTGACAGTTGGCATTGGTAGTCGGTGTCTATTCCTGAACCCAGCAGTTGTCGGGGGAATGTCACAAAACACGCTGTCAATGTCAGCCTGCTACTCCAGCCAACGGTGTTCTCAGATTGACTAGCGGAACGTGTAAAAAAGAGAGAAAAGACAAACTCTCGGCAAGGAAGCGATTAGCTCCGGCGTTCTCCACTCAAATTATGACAAATTGCATTACACTTTTAGTGACTGACTTGCCTTGCGATCGAATTCTGTTTTTTTCGAGCAGTCATAGTCAAGTCAAGCCATCTCACACGAGTACTAGTACATTACAGCATACCTATGCTCTATACTATAAATATAAGCATATAATATACTTAAACTTAACTAGTAAAGTAAAAGTAGTAAGTACAATATGTATTTACACTACATACATACAGAGAACTAAAGGAACTGACTGCAGTGTATGGTAGGAGCTGCTTTTTTTCGTTGGAAGGAAATCACAAGTTATGTATGCCTATCATCAGAGAGTTCATCTGCTAGATGAGAATAGACGATGTCAGTTATGGGCTAAGTTTCTGTCCCGCGCACGAATTTACTGCTGGCTCTCCTCGCACAATCCTATTTCAACACCTAGACACGCTCAAATATAAACTCATACTTATGACAGTGTACAAATATCACGAGAGCGTATTACATTATTTTATCAAATTACGCTTACTGCTCCTCTGAATATAACAACCGAACTCAACTCAACTTAACTGACCAGCCAGACCAAACCAAACCAGCCATCACATACATACAACTCAACAATGTGAAGGCAAGCTACATACATACATACTCAATGGTATCTTTAGAGTTTAGGTACACCTACAAGGTGCATTTTATATCTAAGTAGGTATCACACTCACTCAGCACGTTGTTACCTAAGTATAATACATATAATACAGGCATGGCCTGACCATTGTAGTATTTGTACTCCTACTTACTTACTTAATACATAGATATAGGTAGATTCTATGCTTAACGATATACATCCTAGTTTGCTAATATTACAAAAGACCAGGACCAAGACCAGCACCAGCTCTGCATCAAATTCGCTCTTCTTCGTCTTCTTTTGGTGGAAGAAGAGCACAGGCACTAAACAAAACTTATTTTTGGGTTCCTTTTTGGTCTTCACTCACCTACGAAAACCATCCTACCCCTTCATACATAGATATTATGTACATAGATAGGAGTAAGTAGAGTGAGTGAGCACTAAGTAGACAATAGCCTATCAAGTCACCTATCTGCAACACCAAACCAAAGCACTTCTATCCATACATACGTCCCACACCACACCACACCATATACAATACAATATACGCTAGTCCACTTTTTAGCTTATCTCTCCCACAACTTACCAGCCAAAAACTTCATCTCCTCAACAAACCTTCAGTTTCCATCTCACAAATTCTCCTCCTCACGTCTACTATACTTACCGAGCAATGCAATACTGGTCTCTGCCCTCCGCACTTCCTTTGCTTTCCTTTAGCTTTGGGTGGCAATACATTGTACTTGTAGAAACAGGCCAGGCCAGGCCAGGCCAGGCCAGGCAGGGTAGCAATCTTAATAACAGGCTCTACGTAAGTGTTACTTACATACAAAACATACGAAAGAATATATGAAGCCAAAGCTAACCACAACTTTCTTTATCACCTAACAAACCAAACACTAGCTGACACTATTTGTAATACACACAATCGTATTTAGTTAGCGAGGAAAGGAACTTATATATCAAATAGGGAAAGACACACGGCAAGGCGAAGCCAAGCGACCGAACAATCTCAACATTATACTATCAACTATGATATCATGTACATACCTACGTACGTACACCAATTTCTTTTAAAACAAAAGTAAAAAACTTGAGAGAGAATGAAACGAAGGTAATATCATATTATTATAACTACTTCCTACATACTGCATTCTAAGTCAGTATTCCATTGGTTTCATCTCATTGTCTTTTCTTTCTTCCTACTAACTACATATCTAACTAAAATACAGTACCCAACCACACCACAATAGCAATGACTTGGCTACTGTATGGTACAATACAGATCCTAGATTCAAGATACTCATCCGAACACGAGCCGTCCTTTCTCTTAACTTAACTTTACAATATCATAGTGACACTTCTCTTTCCCTTGGAATAATGATGAGTTAACTATCTCAACCAAGGTTGGAGAAAACTCATACTCATGAACGCTTCACCCTTTTTACCCTTTTACAAAACTGTTTTTTCTACTTTAACCTGTTACTATATTAGACAAGACCCAACTGTTGTGTTGTAATAGATGAATCGTTATAGGCATGGTTTTGAGTTGCAAACTGACCTTACCTTAACAAGTACACAGCTTAATACGCTCACGTAAACTCATGTATTGACAAGTGGTAACACATTAATATGTTAAAAATATTTCTCAATCGTTATTAAGACTACTACTACAAAGTAAACATTGAAAAGTTAAAATGAGTCGAAAATAATTTATTTTAATTATATTATGTATTAATACGGTAATATGCACATGGTAATTTCCTATGTGAATTTATATGTACTTTAACTACAAATTCAATTAATTGCATGTTTTTGGGAAAAGATGCATACAATGAAATAGAAAATAAAATTTTAATCCATATCTTATTATATTATTTTAGAGTTGCTAATATCGAAATAACAAATGAAGTCGTCTAATAGACCAATGGACACTAAAAATTTAGCTGACACATTTTAATTTTTAAAATATAAGTTACAGATTACAAAATATTATTAACTCACTGCCGATATTATGTTTTGGCTATTTTGACATTTTATAAACATGTTGTGATCAATTATATTTAAGGTCAAAGTTGTGTCAAAAATGTTTTGTACTGCTCATTTTGAAAAAATGTATTAACTGTTGAACTATTGAGCATTCCTAGAATAGCAGAAATCGTCGCAAAATTCCAAAAACTTTATAAATCTTTTTATAAAGTAGGGGAAAAATCAAAATAATTATTTTTCACTTACTTATGTGCAATTTAACATGTTAGGTGCATGTTAGTGATATTTGCTTACTTAATTTTAAAATTGTAAGGTACCTAAGCTTTTGTTTCACCTTTGATATTTGTTAGTCATAATTCTCAGTCAGCGAATAAATAATGCCCCTTAAATTGGATTTTTGATAGGGTTTACAAATTAAAATTCTTTGGTATATGTAAATTAGTAATGCCTGATGTAGGTACCCTAAAATGCACAACCCTAGCCAGTCAATTGTGATTTCTTTGGAGACAAAGTCATTATAATGCCTACTCATATAGAAAGGATATCAAGTAATACAATTTTATAAATGATGCTATACTAACGAAGGAACCAACACGGAAGCGCCAGTAGTGGTGCATTTACTACATATTTGTTCTTTTTCGAAGTAAGCTTAACTACATAGATAGATTATACATCTTGAGTAAAAAATATGTACATGGAAACTATAAGTCTAGAATTAGGTACTGCGAATATTTACAGACATACATACACAAGAGATAGCAATAAAGTACGTAGTATTTCTTGATTACGTTGTAGCGTAACATAGCATAATAAGTATATTATAGAGATATGTATGAAATGAAATGAAGTATGGTATGAATGCTGTCTTACACAAATAGATAGTTAGGCTAAGGAAAGTGCTGAGGATCAGTTACTATATTTTTACTGATGTGATGTACGTACGTAGTTAGTTAGTTAAGGAATGATAGAAAACATAAAGTAGTAGCGAGCCGAGTGCCTTCTTCTTGTTCTTCGTCTTCTCTCTATGAAATGAATGTATGTGTATAGATATGAGTGTAACTTAAGATTGACTAGAGCTGACTCCTTTCTGCCATTTTTTGCGATCTACTGTGACAATACTTTGGCTTAATGTGTCCCGTCTGACTTCAACTGCATGTGCGGCTCTCAGTTGTTAACTTTGTCGATGTATGTATATATAAGTAGTTTGCATGCAGTCGACAAGCAAAAGAAGACAAGACAGTCACAGTCAACTCAAGTCATCTCAACTCAGTTGCTCTCTCCCGTCTTTCTTTCTTTCTTTTGCAGATTCATACAGAAACGAACATCAAATCCTTGCCTGTCCTGCCTCTGTGCTCCTTTCCTTCGTTTACATTTGCCTACATAATACCTAACTAAACTTTATAGCAAGGGCAAAGACCAATAATATTGTGAAGCTTTTCTAGGAACATGTAAAGGAGCGGGACACAAGTTAAGGACTTAACTTAATATGTATGTTCATACTAGATATTACATAGTATACATAATACATAGGTATTAAATGTTTGTTCCCATTTATATCTGTACTACATAGTACTACTGTATATAAGTAGTTTATAAAAGTATGTGTATGTAGTATTCAATTCAATCCGATGCAGTAGCATGTTAAAATTATAGGGTCAGGGTTTGTCGATTGTTTTCCTACTGATTCTGTTTCCGAACTACTTAGCTACACATATATATTATGGCTTAAAAATGTTAAATTGAGAAAATAGCGGAAATCTATCCATAACTACCTAGAATTATATTAGGGCTATATGAATTTGTATTAATAATATTATTATGCGTGTGTGGTGAGTGAATGTGAGTGAGTTTGAGCCTGGTGTTTAGTTGAGAGTTGAATTTAGTTTAGTTTTCCTTTTCTTCTTTGGTCGGGTCTCGGTCTCCCTTAGTTTGGTTTGCTTTTGGGTTGTGCTTTTCGACTTTTGAAATCTTCTAGAGCTCGAGTCTATTATGTAGTATGATATTATTGAAATGCAAGTTCATGAAATGGGGCAATTTAGTGTAGAGAATGAAGAGCAGTGATTGGTAAAATAAATCAAGGTACGTCGTGGGGAGGGAGTGCCTATAAAGGAGGGGGAGGAATCTACATGGCCCATAAATAATAACCATGGAAATGGAAGAACGTCAAGGGAACGTGGAGAGTGTGAATGGGAGACGAAGAGAATGTCATCGATAAATCAGTTTTATGAATTCCTTATCTGAGCGCACAAATCATACACAACTTTTCAAATTAACGTCATGTGCGATACACCGTGCGCTCCGAATTATCTGGACGAGACGAGATCATCCCATAATTAAAGTTACTGTACTATTCTCTAGTATCTAATGGCTTTTCATTCTATAGACACGCTGCTTGATCCAATATCAACTAAACCTCACTCTCTCTCCTAGTCTAACTCTATTCTAGCCGTAAAGAGAGCAAGAGAGAGAGAGAGAAAGAGAAAGAGCCCTTTTCCTTTTCTACTACTATGTACTAACTATGTATACAGTATACACACAGCACAGCTTTAGTTATTATGTATGTATGTATATAAAGTATACCTATGTATGTACAATATCTCCTATCTTATGTTATGTACTTAGATACTTACGACTTGAGTTGACTTGACTTCCAGTTCAGTTTACTACTTACTTATGACTACGTATCTACTACTATCTACACTATATACATGTGTACTAGTAAGTACTACTTACTAGTTAACCTAACCAAACCTATTCTAACCTATCCTAAACCAAAAGGAAAGGAAACGTAACCAAACCAAACCAAACCAAACCACTGCACTCGCTCCTGTATGTTATGTAATGTAAGTATATTTATATAAAGAGTTGACTTGACTTGGATTTCCTACTGGAGTGAGAACTTCTCATAACGTCATAAAGAAGATACCTATCCTTCTCTTGCATTGGGATCCAATGTAATGTATGTAACCTCCTCACCAAGCCAAGCCAAATCAAAGCAAAGGAGCTCAACTCAACTCAACTGAACTGAACTCAATATAGGGAAACTGGTATTTTATGTATGTATATTATTATGTAGAGACAGATACGTACGATATGTTACATTACAGCGTTATGTATCTGAGCTCTACATTATGTTATATTACTACTTACTACTTACCTTCACACTTACAATACATCTACCAAAATAAGATATGCATAGATATAGATAGGGAAATAAGGATGCAGAGTGTGAATCTACGAGTTGTTTATGTATAGAGAACGAGATGCAATTCTTATTTCATGTAAAATACGCGTGCTCCTCTCCTCTTCAATTCACATCATTTCAACTACAACTCCACCAACTCAAACTCAAACACATCCAATGCAATGCAATACAGTCAAGCCAACCCATGCCATGCCATACCAAGCACTTCTAATAACATTACAGACAGATACAACTTTGTTGTCTGTATTTCTCAACAATGAAAACCTAAAGGATTTAAACCTTTTTTCTTCAACTTCCTACAGCTTTAGCTCACTCCATCGCTTCCCATTTCCAGATCCACCATACAGCCCTTCCCTTGCCTTCACTTATCTGCATCATTTCAATCCGTTTATATTTGCTCTTGTCCTCGTCGCCTTTGTTCTTGTCACATTATAGATATTGTATGCTTGATCTTGATTGGAAATGGATGTTAATGGATATTTCAATCAGCAAAAAACATTAAACAAACAGCCATTATTGAATTGTGCTACTGAATATATTTTCTACAGTTTGTGGAGACGATAATTCTCTGGCAACAATTTACGCAAATTAGTTTGTCTAAATGTTTCAGCAATTATCACATAGCATAGCATATATCTCACAAGTTCTATTCTAAGATAATAATCACACTAATTTTACTTACTCTAGTATGTACATAGAGGCTACTTTATATACAATTAGTAACTTTCTTTCATAATAAGTGTGTACAGCACTCTATTCTACTTAAATTGGAATGAATACAATGATTACCTATAGTTGTAATTAAATAATTCATATTTACTTTTTAATATTGAGAATAATGTAGAGATTACGACAAATGATTGCACACACAATAAAATAATACTTAAATTGCAATCCAAATTGCCAATCCAAGCAAGTGTTTACTTCAAATCATGAAACAGTACGGGAGGTAGGGATTAAAATAAAGTTGCAAATTGCAACTTAATAAATATTTAGCTCTTTAGTTCAGTTCATTCCAGAGCTCACACTTTCTGGTTGCCACTTATTATTGAATATGATGTCGTAGGATGGTGAACGACTGTATCCCCTTTGTTTTTATACTTATGAAGTGGGCTACTTCGAGTATTTTTACTGTAACGTGATATTGTTTGTCTTGTATGTGCATAAATATATCTACTATACTAAAGAGATAAAAGTAGTAGTGGTCGTTTCCCAACATTATGAGATTGTCTATGCGTATATATAGTATCTGCAGGATAGAAAATGGTTTTCTATAACTAGAGATGTACGTATACCTATATAGTACATAATATTTGTAATTTAAGATGAAGAGTATGTGTTGGTATAATAGTTTTGTTGAAATTGAGCATTGACTATTATTGTATTACTATTTTGTATATCTGTAAGGATGTGTTGGAAGATATTACCACATAGAAGATAGATAGATATACAGTTATGACAAGTAAAAGCAAGTTGTTGTCTTTTTGGAAGGGATGTTACGGGATGGTCGTCTAGATCTGGTGGATGTGGATCCAGTAGTTAGTTTAGTATTGAGTGGTGGATTGGATGTGTATTTGGATGAGGATGGCTCCATGTGACTCAAATGAGAGTTTTCTTGAGAGAATGCAATGTGTGAAATGAATGAGTCTGAGTTCGTAAAAGAAATCGTCTTTGCAGATAGAGTGAATATTAAAGGTCATTTGTGACCTAAGTCGCACCCGAGTCTCAAAGTATTATTGATTTTTTGTTATTGTGTCATTTACACTTGGTCATTATGGACATGTGACACCGGAGTTGGAGAAACTTACTGTGACATCTTCATAACACATCAAGCACACGTTTTTTCCGGAAAAGTTTGCCCATAAAAATATGTTGCTGTGTGAAAATTGCTCTGATTATATTGATCCTTGCATGGCTCGGCAGTCTCCAGTGCTTTTTTCAAATTTGATTTTTGGATTGAGATTGATTTTGTGTGGGAATTTGAAGAGGATCCTACTTTTTGAAGTGATTCTCCGAGGAAATCAAAATATCAAACGCTACGGAGACAACTGGCGCATCAGATGTAAGAAGGATTCCAAATTCTCTCGTATTCACTCAGGGTATACTAAACCAAACCAACATTTCTGCTTTACTTTACTTCTGAGCTACAGTATCTCCTCCAGATACTATACATCGATAGATAGATAGCAGCAGTCCTAGATAATATTATACTACATAATATTATATCTACATACATAGGTATCTATCTATCTAATATGTTCTACTGTTACCTTCCTCCCTCTTCTATACCTATTAGTAACCCTCCTGCTTCTTCGTACAAATATATACAGTTGCACAGTTAGTTATAGTTTAGTACATTCGTAGAAAAGTAATAGATGAGAAAGCGTGGTGGCATATCTTCCACAACTCCTGCCCTACAATAATTCAA
This sequence comes from Tomocerus mixtus, assembly GCA_034694165.1. Taxonomy (NCBI): domain Eukaryota; kingdom Metazoa; phylum Arthropoda; class Collembola; order Entomobryomorpha; family Tomoceridae; genus Tomocerus; species Tomocerus mixtus. The sequence continues at coordinate 83,784 of JAQFYC010000011.1, read as the reverse complement.
TCAAAACACGTCTTCCAGATTTCTGATTGATAACTCCTTCCATTTCCTTATAAAGTTTTCTCTAATGAGATTTTCACATCCTCAATTTCCTCTGCATAGATTTTTGTCGGTTGATGAATTACTACCTCATGTCTCTTTGCCTTGCACAACTTTTCCTTTCCCGTTTAGAAATTTGCAAAACTTTTCAAAATTGGATATGAATCAAACACAAGTCTCAAGTCAAGACAACTCAACTCGGTACTCTTTCACTCCAATCTAAAATCAGAGTCCTACTCTTGCTTAGCTACTTACTCTTCGTTCATGATGAGAGAGAACAAGAACAACGGAGTCAAATACATGAATAACTAATACTGAAACATAAATGTATGCCTAATTCTTCAATAAAACAATAAAAGACATCCTTACATATATATAACACTACACCTGCACCTTATATGCCATTTATATTCGCAATATCTTTATCTAACGATAGGTAGTGATATTCATTATAGGTACTGATAATGTATTAACTAACTAACTGTAACTATTTAATTTATGCATGCGCTCTCATGCCCATTAATATGTACAGACCCAAATATATGTTCCGTTATTAGATGTAGCATGTCTACTACCTATACTAGTATTGTAGTAAATACATCCTAATGTTTCTCAGAGTTGGAGAGGAGTTTATTTATGTATTGTTAGTTATTGTTAGTAGACAGGGTTGGTAATAATACTCTCAGACAGAGGAAGCATCTTGTTTTAATGTAAATGATGTAGACTGTTGGTTGATACTGTACTGTGCATACATATTGCGTTTAGGTAATATGGACAAATGTTCATTGTGCTGGTAATCAGAGTGATATGCCTATTTGTATTTCTTATGCCAATGTATCTACACTCTTATTGTCAATTGTATTGCAAATTGTAACTATAAACTAGTTCCATATTCAAAATGGGACTTACTTTCCAATAATACTGAATATTTACTACCTACCTACTGGGTTTACAGTTTAGTCAAATTATATGCATTGCACACTGCGGCGGGCTTCCACAGTTTTTACATTTACGGGACAAATTCAAAATGGAAATATCCCAGTTCTATTAATTTTAAAATAAACTTAGATATATTTGTGAATCACCTGCCAACTTTCATATTTCTATCTGCTTGTTTACAATTTTTATAAAATAAACAAAATTATATCATTTTTGCTTTTATATGCTAATTCAATGGGCAATTTTCAAAATGCTGCCGATTTTTTTGAGAGTGTTTGAGAGTTGCATGGCGAATGGAAAACGGAAGCCAAGACATCAGTCTTTAATTTGGTAAAAGAATTGGCTGCTACTTTTTGCTACTTTTTAACATTATTTAGATAGGGTAATTGAGAATACTTTCTGTATAAAATATTGGCTGCCCGCCGCAGTGTGCATTGCATTGGTCGTGCCGTAACTTGTAACCGGTAACGTAACGCTTTTGTCATTTACTATTATTGCCTTAGCTATTGTAATTAGTTATGCAATAAGTAACGCGTATAGGGACAAATTATAACTCTGGTGCACTGTATAGCGTGTAGTATAGGTATAAGTATTATTTAGTAGAGTTATAAGAGAAGTTTTGTAACATTTCGTATCGTAAGTGAGTATGGCATGAATGTTATTAGGGGCGATAAAAGTTATAGAGTAGACGGACGGGAAAAGACAAGGGAACATTGATGAACATGAAGCCAATGATGGTGATGGTGATGACGACGGTGGACAGGAGAGATGCGATAGTTAAAGATGCGCATCTCTTTGCCTTTGCTCTTCTTTTTGTTCTTCTCTCGCTCTTTCAACTAAACTACTCCAAATCAAATATCAAATCACTCTAGTTTCTTGTTCTTGATGGTTAAAGTATAGGTATTGAATACGTATAGATACCAATAGGTACCTTATAAAATGTCATGTATTTATTTATAGGTATACTATCTGTAGTATCTTTATTGGTTTGATACCGAATTGAAGATGTTAGAATGCTATGTATAAGTACCTACATTAAACTGCTAAAGAATATAAATATTATTAGGTAAGTAAAGTAAATGTAACATAACAGTGTTATGTTGGTGAGTAAGTTAAGTAAGTATTTTGTGTTTCTAGTTGCTGCGGGCTGTCAAGGTAGTTGCATGAGTAGGATTTCCAGATGACAAGTTCTCAATACGACGTGAGTTGAGTTGAGTGAAGGAAGGAGCCTGACTGGACTGGAAAGAAAAGCCAACAAGCAACTTAACTGAACTTAACTCAACTGACTCACACAACATAACACATATATCAGAATCAGAACAGAAGAGAGAGAACTTAACTGAACGCATTATATTTATATATTTATTATAGAAAAAGAAGAGAGGAGTCATCTCATTCGTTCGTATTCGTAATACTAATAAGTAGTAAGAATAAGTATTAGGAAAAGTGAAGGAACTAAATAATAATAATAATATGTATTCCTTTGGTAAAGTAAAGTAATTCTGTTGTGTTGTGTTGTGTTATTGTGAAAAGGATAGTCGTTTGGTTTTGGTATTATATTGGTAAGTCGATATAATAGATATGCACGTAACTAACAATAAAGTAAACGTAAGCGTAATGTACGAACGAAGAGAGAAGAAATGGCATATCTGTAGAAGGGATTCTCTCGGTGGTCGCTGCTGTGATTTGTGGGCAAGAAGTCATTATGTAGGTCCAAGTAATAAATTAAGGAGGGTGAAAAATTTTTTGAATCGGGATTCTTTGATACACAAAAAAGAGCATCTGGTTGGGAGAATTTTTTCTCCTCCTCTTGAAACATGTCGCTCATAAATCTGTCAAGTTGAAAAACCAAGCGAAAGGTTTCCTCTGGTCTCCCCTCAATCACACACAGGGATAGACCATCCTTCAATCAGACCAAGCAAATGCCATCCCATACTTCTATAGCAATCCAATGCAATCTAATGCTCCGTCTAGCCTTCCCTTACTTAGCAAGTATATCTAACTGCCTTGCTTTTGCTTTCCTACGTTACATTACATTACGATACGATACGACGACGCTTTACCCAACTTAACTCAGTTCGTGACCACCAGCCACATAGTGCCAGCAGAAAAGCAAAGATATCTCCAACTAACATTCGTAATATAGCAAAAGCATTATTGTAGGTACATGTACGTTGTACATAGGTACCTTACTTACTTATAGTAAACTACTGGACTGGACTGAACTGGAGAGTCAAGTCAAGCCAAAGCCAAGTCTCTGACCAGCTATTCTCACCGTCCGTTTATGTCTATACATTACTTACGATTACGATATATTATATTTGAGCTCTCGATCTCATTCGCACTGTACCTGCAATGGACTGAGTGAGTGAAACTCTATTGTACTATGACTTGACTTCTTTGCTGCACTGGCCTGGACTTCAGCAACTCACTTTGACTTCTTTCCTTAGACTTGGACTCTTTTCCTTCGTAGACTACACTCGATTACATTCTTTTTCTACTGACTGGACCGGATTACAGTATATGCATGTCGGTATCTATACAAAATAAATACCTACCTATTTGTACTATCTACTACCTACGCTATATTATGGTATACTAGTAGTAATAGTATTACTGGACTTAAGAGAAGGTATTTCCCTTCCTTAGCTTACCCAGCTTGTCATCCTTTACACTGCAGGAGTATAGGTATACTATAATAATATCTATTGTAAGTAAGCACAAATAGAAAACAATTCAAATCAACTCATTCAACATTAGTGAGAAGAGCATTTTATACACAATCACAACTACTACTACTAGCATTCTAAGGTAAATATAAGGGAAGGAGAGGAACAATGAGTCAAAGCAAGGAACCAAACCAAAAAAGCGAAGAAGATCGGACTGGATGGACTTCAACTGACCAAACGAAAGGAAACCAAACCAAACCACACCACTAAGTAAGTAAGAAAGATTCATGTCCATCGTCAAGCATTTGTATTGTGATTCTTCCATATATTCCCTCATCTGTCCTCTCCTCCACTCTACTATGGTACAAAATGCAAGCGAAAGTAAATCCAATCCAAGTCACTATACATTGACTATTTATTCGTGTCCAGTTTCTAAGAATCAATGCAATGTAAACGCAATGCAATATTGAATAGAATAAATATATAGGTATATTCTATGTATTAGTTTATCTATGTAGTATGGAAAGGTAATAAATAGCTAAAACTACTTTATATCTGTAGATAGTCACTGCATAAATACGTAAGGGAATGTCTTTGAGACCAAATTTACATGTACATACTGTCGATACATTTTCTTGTTAGTCCTAGTCCATTCCAAACATAGGAAGTTTGGATACCTATGTCATGCTCATGCCAACTGAGCAATGTAATGTAGTGAAACACGATGTCATGCCAAATGCCAATAAGGATGCATACGTAGACTCTACCAATTTGCTAAATAACGCGTCGCATTCTCTTATATGGTATATTGCATATCTAATCTTTATTCGTAAATTTATAAACTATCGTTCGTAAGAATGTATTTACGTACATGTACAAGTATCCAGTAGGTATGCATCTATAAATGTTAGGTAGTGGATATCTTAATACACAAGTTACATGAATATAATTTAAATAAATACTTATACTCCTACTTAATGCGTCTGTGTTTGATTACATGTATGGTAAGCGGAGCCAAGGCAAGGCAAGTCAAGAAAAGATAGAAAGACACGTACTAAAACAAGTAAATAACGCGTACATGTCTCCACAAAAAATGTCTATCAATGCAGATGCAATAAAATACCATAAGTTAACCGCAATCTGCAAATTAAGGTATTATAAGAACAATATGTCTGATTACTATATACTTTTAGCCATGTAATGTATTAGAGGTACCTGTAGCAATGAAAAACTGTAGCAATAATGACACAATACAACAAATAACAGGCCAGGCCACCATCATATTATTATAATTTACTTTGGTAGGTAGTAGGTAGGATGAAATTGGTAGTAACACATAAGACTTGTGTGGAAATAAAATAAAAAACAAGAGTGAAGTGGAAGAAAGGAAATGGAAAATAAGCAAGGTGCATAATAATCCAAATGGAAATAGAATTCCGAAATGAAGACAGTAAGCAAAAGCAAGTAAGTAAATAGAAGTAGATAGATAATAAAGTAAATAAGATGCTGACCAAGAGGTAAGTTGGATATAGTAAGTTTATTAGTCGAAGATAGATCCATGATCCAATGATCACCATTCCCACGGTCTCATTGATGTACGATCAGGTGTTTTTGCTCATGTAATTAAGAGATGGGGGATGTGAGATGCTTTGCTCTTGGTCTGGTCCCTTGCGGGTGAATCCACTCTGTCCTTATTAGTGTAGTCGAAAGGCTTCGGGGTAATTCCCCACTCGAGAGAGTATCTCTCTTCGTGTCCAAATCTGTCAAAGCCTTTTCATCCGACTTCTTTTATTCGTTGAATCTGACAGCCGACTTTACATTCTTTCATTATACACAGTCCGATTAACACTTTTTGTCTCACCTCAAATCCAACACTCACTACTCATACATCCATCCACATCTATATCTGTACATGCATAATATTATCCTAAGCACTACAAAATCCTGTATACACACCTGAATATGCAAGAATCACGTCTATATAGTAGCAGGTATAAGTATTTCTATGGATGGATGGATGTCTAGCGCTCAAGGTAATTTCTGTCATCCGTGGATATCATTATCCATCTCTACTGACTAATACTAATAGCTTATGCCACCTTGTCCATCTATTTATCTACCTGCGCATCTATCCATCACTCTTCGACTGCATTACATCAACCATCAACTATGTACTGTGGGGACTTTACTACGTACTTACTTAGCCTACACAAGAATCTTCAAATACATATACGTACAAAGCAGTAAATGGTAAAATAATATTACTATGCTACAATATGTACAGATAAATACTTTCAATCCACAAACCAGTATACTCAATTCAATCCATCTCACATCACATCCAAATCATCATGTAATCGCACTCAAGCTTCAGCATTCTTTATTATTGCTGTTATACATATACAGTATGCATAGTATGAGTAGAAGAATTAGAATGAAACTTGAAGAATCTGCTGTATCTGTAGCAAAATACTTTATTGTTCACTTAATACCAAAAACCAGTTTTATTTTTCTGTCATTACCTAATGTAACGTACTTAATGCGTAACAACCACTTATTTTAGACCTGTTTATCAGTTTATGACTTTACCTTGACTGTTCACTGATTTATCAAGAAAATGTAACACCCGCAACATAGTTAATAAACGTTATTACAATATAAATTAATTGTAATAATACAATAACTGCAAATCAGTAATGGAGAAAATGTATTATTGTCTGTAATAGTGTTCAGGTAGCAGGAGCACCAATCTGCATCTAGTTAAGGATCTACTTTATGTGAAGCCTATAAGATTACCTATGGACAAAAAAGAGGAGTCTAAATCTACAGTATCATTAAATATCTACATGAAAAACCTAAGGATGAAAATTGCGAAGGCCAGGTGTTATAGTTAGCATTTATTTAGCTGGGAGATGTAGTAAGGTATTAAAGCATAAAAAAGGCTATGATATTAAATATCCATTAGCAAATAAATATTTACATGAAAATCTCTAATAAACGGTTATTACATGGTTTATTGAATCTATGCAAATTTCAATACATTAATACTACTTGTGCTACTCCACCTAATCACCAAATGCCGTGATGCCTACTTGTTTGTAGCTAATCAGATCAAGTTACCAGTATCAAGTATGTAAATGTGTAATGGATTAGCTACAGGCTGTTTATTTGGCATAAAATATATACGCGAGTGTAGAGTAAACGTTTACTTATACTTGCACAGTGCATAGTCCGTGTATACTTAACGTGTGATTTCATTCTACTCTATGCACGTTATTTAAGTATGTAGTATGATGAGATGATAAAACGATGTTAAAAGGCAAGTCTCCAGATAAATACATAAGAATTGCTTTGATATTTCCTATTTGTACGTACCTTTGCTCTATAAGCCAAATATATTCTTAAATGAAACCTCTGTACAGATATAAGCTTTATTTAATGCATGAAAAAATTTATTTGCATCTAGACTCCTCTGATCCTGCCTGACACATATTGAAATCATATGAAAATTAAAAATGAGACATTTTTCAAGTGCGAAAATGGGAATGAGAGGAAAACTGAGTGTTTATAGCTTATGCAACAGTATAATAATCATAATGTGATATAAAACAGTTCCACATACTAAGTAAGAGTGTTTGATATATAAAAGTGAAATGAGTGAGTCGACGAGTGGATTGGAGTCAATGAAGTCAAGTCAGTCAGTGCATTGCAATGTAAAGGAATAAGAGTTAGGTTCAGTGAGTGGGAGAGAGAAATAAGAGAGACAGAGTTGCGGCGAAAGGAATAGGAGCCAAGATGAAGATATTATTATAGAAAGGAGTCTGTAAAAAGATTTTTTATTTCTTACGACCTGCTAATGTAAGTACAAGTAGTGTAATACATACTTACTACTACATAATTGTACGTAGTACATATTATAAGTCACTATAACCAAAATCTAACCAACTGTAGCACAATTATATGTAAGTTGCAAATTACATATTATTTACATTATATGGAAACAATTGTTGCAATTAATTAATACTATTGTATAACTTATACACATGCAAAATGCCTAAATAATTTAACATATTTGCATATAAGTACATGAATATGTCTAATAATAATATTGTTATAGAAAGAATATTACTACCTACTTAGCTATAATAAGTACAGATATAAAAAAGGATTAGGAGTAGTGTAATAGAGTAGAGGAATTTAAGTTTGAGTGAAGGTACCTATTTATTTGTTGAGGAGAGAAAGGATGAGTCCATCCAGTTATCCAGTTCAGTAGTACATAAGTATGTGTATGTACAAGAGGAGTATGCAAGTCCATGCACTCCAATTCGTATCCAGTTTAGTCCTTAGTCGGACAAGGTTGACAAAAAATGAGAAACAAGTGGATGAAGATTTGAGTGAGTGATATGCTCTGAGAAGTGTGTCCAGTTAGCCAGTCCGGTACCCCTGAGCGGGGTAGCAGCTGGTATTGTCGTGGTGGTGGGTGAAAGAGGAAGAGTTGTGGACGGCTAGGCTACTAGGCTAGTGTTGGTTGAGGCTGGCAGGCTCTGGCAGGCCGGATCTTATTGACGAGTCTGCAGTAGAGTAAGGTGGAGGAATTGGGCGGCCGGGGTAGGGAATGGAGGGGGCTAGTAGCGCACACGCGGGATATTTTCCGTCCATCACCGGGTTCCACACTCTCCACACGACGTGACGATCAGTTGACAGGTAGGTTTCACTCAGACAACAACTACTACGTACAATTGTGCACTGCCGAGTGAAGCGAGCAAGGCAAAGGAACACATACACACACTCTACTCTTACTCACTCTGAGCAATCCAAGCAAATCTAAGTAAACTCCTAAGCTCTAAGCTAAAACTAATACATACATACAAATAGTTAGTACATACTACAGTACACACTACTCATTCAGTCTCATAGTGCATACATACCTACTACCCACATTACATAGTTACTTACTACATAAATACATACATTCTTATATACCTAGTATCTATAGATTGTATAGTATGTAGAAGTACAAGTTGAAGACAAGGCTTCGCAAAGGAAGAAAGACAAGGCGATTGAATTGAAGGAAGGGAACTCAGTCTGACTGATCTGATCTGATCACATCACATCAAGAAGAAGAAGAAGAGCTCCTACTTACTTGCTAGCTTACTTCCTTCCATACTAAACTCACTCAAGTACATAGATAGAACTAAAAACATTCTCGAGAAGAAAGAATCAAAGAAGCTTTTGCCAGGCCGTGGCCAAAGCCAAAGCAAAGCAAGATGCCCCGTCGCAAACAAGACTGCCCAAAACGCATGAAATGTAAGTACAAATTAATTTATTTTTTCAAGAGTCTGTGACTGACACATGTCAGTTTCTGAGTTGTGCGAGTTCTGCTCTTCTCTGGTTTTGACGGAAGCTTTCTTTGTTTTTCTCTACGAACAACACTACACATACACAAATGCTTCGTCAGCACCAAATACAAACCTAGATACTATTTTTATATGGATTTTATATACAAAACTACTAGATACTAGCTTACATACTAATAATAATATAGAACAGGAACAGCAACATGATACGTATTGTATGTATCTGTCCTGTCCTGTCTATTTTATGTATTGCACAACACATACTACATAACTAAGTAGTAACTATATAAATGTATACACCATGTTTATGTTTTGTTCAGTTTTAGTTCACTAGTTTAGTTTTAGTTTTGTTCTCTTGGTTTTTTTGCAACCTTCAAATTCGGCTGTATATTGTATTGTAGTGTGTGTTTTTAGTTATTATCTCCATATATAGCAACGTAGCTATATATACTTACAGACATTAACTTTCCTAGTAGAATATTTGTTCGTTATCTAGCTCTGTTTCGATTTTATATACATAATATGCATTGTGAATTCCTGCAAGTTATCTAATACGAAACAAGTTGACATGACATGACATGCCATGCCATTTGACGTACCGTACCGTACCATACGATATAGGATTGCAGTTCAGTTCGCTTATATTTGCATCTGTAGCCAAACCATACCATATACCATGACATCATCCCTCATTGTCAGTCTTTACTACAATTTATTTGTAGTTTCCTTTGATTTGGATTGTGGTTTGTGTTATTTTTTAATACTTCTTTTATTTACATATCTAACCTTCTTTCCATCTCATCAACTTCGGGTTGACATTTTACCTACTTCATATCAAATCACCCCTGCCGTCTTTGTAGTACAGCTTGTGTAAGGTATTTCCGGTTATGCATTTTCTACTATTTACATAAAAATCTAGAGTCAACGTTTCTTGCAATTCGTATTAAACATTAAAAGAAGCTTAAAGATTAAATTAAATATTTAGCCTTTTGATAACATAGTAATTTATAAAATATAAATATTCTTATCTCTACGTTAGGTATACAATTCATTTTAAACATTGACACGGCGTGACTCATAAAGATTAAGCCATTGCATTGTATTGTTAGTTTACTTACAATTTACTTACTTACTTAGAAAATAATAGATTAGCTTAGCTCCTAGCTACTTAGCACAGTTTAGTTTAAATCCCACAATCACAAGGAAGAGAATTGTAATTGTGAGACAAATGAATGCAGCATAAATATAAATTCCCTTTCAAGAGAATCACTGTTTCCATTCCACAACCTACCTACTTAATTGAAAAGTGAACGTCCACTTTAACTTGAATGTTGAATCCAATTCTGAGAGTAAAGTAAAAAGGGAAGAGCAAGAGCTCTAGAGGAGTCGTTTTTTTGTGGCAAGTTATTCAACAGTTGGAAGAGATCGATTTTAGTGTAGACATTTCAAATCCTCTGCTATCTGCCCTATTGACTCGATTCCGGAAACATGCGAAAGACAAAATTTACTAATTTTCTTTCAGTCCGTTATGTTCAGTTAGCTTAGGTTTACGTTTACGTTACATTAACGCAAATCAAGGTCCTTTCTTTCCATACGACAAATATCTACTCCTCAACACCTCAATCCGAACTCGAACTGAACCCATTCCATTCAGCTTTGGAAGTGCAGAGATGATATCACATTTGTCAGCTCACCTTACTAACCAGGAGGATTTCAGTTTTTTGTAGACATGAATGACATAGTGAACAGTCAGATATTATTATGGCAACTTGTTAAAGATAATTAATTTTCTGATGAGAAAGCAGATCGTATTTAGTGAACATGTAACATGTTGAAATAAAAATTCTATTTGTAACAATTAGTATAGTATGGATAGGTTTAGGTGTGATAATGGACAAACATTGGCATAGGTGCCTATACACTAATTAGCGAGTTAAGGATTGTTAATTCAGTAAATACCTCGATTGTTTATCAAGAGTATTTGCCAACAAAGGGATAAATAGTGTGTAAACAAGTAAAAATAGATGCTAAATGAGTAGATTTGGTTGATGGGGCCGAAAAGAGGACTGCTTTTGCAACTCCTTGGCTTGAGGTTAGAAAACAAATGAAATGAGCTACAGTTTAACTTGACTTACTTACTGACTCTTGCTCATTCTCATATTTCTGGAAGTGTAATAGGGATACTTGAGATAAGTGGAGCTATTTCCCATTTCGTATCATTCTCATTCTTACTCGCGAGAAGAGAGTATCAGAGAAAAGCGGTTTGTTCATTCAATTCCTTCTATATAAAAGTATGTATGTATAATATGTACGTATGTATGAATATATGTATAGAGTTGGTGTAAGTTTGGTTTCCTTTGGTTAGCTGTGGTGTGGCATGAAAGTGTGTAAGTAGTAGCGTAGGCCAGGCCGATCCGAGTAGGAATAGTAATAGTAATAGTAAGACAGGCATAAGGATACCGTGTAATGCAATGCACGACCTATGCTATTACTATCCTTATCCGTATATATAAAAGTAAAGTAAAGTAAACTAACCTTAGTGTTAGTGCACTATGATACAGTAAAGTGAAGTAAAGTAACGCAAAGGCAATTCTTATTCACTCTCTTCCTTTACGTTACGTTCTCTCTCTCGTTCACAGAACAGACTACTTTAGCAGTTTAACTCTAAAGGCAAACCATGTGCAAATGTACTCACTCAACTCGCCAAACACTAGCAACCAACATAAACTACTAAACTAACTATAGCAATCCAATGTCACTAGTAAATGTATATAGTTACTGAATTCTAAAATACAAATAGTTCCTACTACTCGGCACCGGCACCCCATTCACAACCCAACCCAATCCAATCCACTACTACATAATACAGATAGTTTTGCATATACTTATACAATAGTATAGTATGCATTTATATTTACTACAGTACACAAGACAACATAACAAAACGCATTCGCATGCCATGCCGAGTAAACAAGTACAATACACGCCACAGGATCAGCATATTATTTAGCATAACCAAAATAATGTACAATGCTAAGCCTAGACCAGTCTATATAAATAGGTTTGCATAATATCCGTGCTCAGATAAATAGATACACGCAGCTCTAAGTCTAGTCTGAATAAAGCTGCGTAATCCATTTAGCTTCAAATACTTACTTACACTAGAGAGCAAATAGTTGCTTTCTTCCTTTGCTTACTTGCCTTAGTGTGATCTGTGATGTAATGTAATGTAACACTGTAAAGTAAGATTTCTCATGAAAACAAGCCTATAACTAACTGACAATGATAATAAAACATTCCACTGTTATATATACAATAGTAAGTATGAACCAATATACGAATTATAAAAAAATATCATTTAAATATTTACACACATTCTTCTAGCACGTTTGCTATTTTTAATTAGGCTTAATTATTTATCTTAGTACTAGTATCAGATATAGATAATAGTTTCTCCTTTTGTTATGACAAAAATCACAATTGGCAATAAATGGTAGGTTTACCACGTTAGCTTCGAAGAGCATACCTACTTCATACATGAATACTAAAAATGCAGCTAATATAGACAGCTACATTGAAATTATGCAAGGGAAGGTTACAGGTATGAATAATATGCAGGGCAAATAGTAATGTGTATCAAGTATATGATGTGAGCTATTATATTGAATAGAATAGACAAGAACAGAAAAAGTCAAACTCATCATCATCGTTCCATCAATTCTTCGAAAAGAAGAAAGGATTGAAATTGCAAAGCTCACTGAACAGAACAGACCACTTATATCTGGAGCTATACTTACACGTTTTTTAGCGGTCTATCTATAACATATTGACATTGCCACAGTATATTAGGTATGTAGTAGGAATAAAAAGTCTGTGAAGGCAGGTATTCATTTTCCTAGAGTAATATACTATGTATAAATGGGCATAGAGAATATAAAGGAGCTTATAAATATGTAGCATATTAGTTGAATTTGATTGTAGATTGTAGTATAGAAATAGAGTAGGAGCGTTTGCTTTCGAGCCTTCCGTATGTATGTAGGTAGTAGGTAGCTATGATAAAAAGTAGAGTTTTAAAAAATATTTGTCTACAATATAATATACATAGATAGCTTAGTTTTGTTATGTTATGGTTTGGTTTGCTATGGAATGGAGCTACTGAGCTGAGCAAAAGCAACCTGTTCCGAGTGAGCTAGTCCATTCTATCCAATCCATCCATCGAGAGAATCCAGGCAGAGTTAGAGTGGAATAAGGAGAATAAGAAGAGTAGAGCCGCAGACGAGTCTTCTAGAGCAAAGCAACATAATAACATCCAGCAAGCCAAACCAAGTCAGATAGGAAAGTGTAGTATAGAATAGAAAGAGCGAGCAAACTAAAGTAAAGTAACGTAACGTAAAGACGTTGTTGGCTGGCTTGGCATGGCAATGCAATGCAAGGGAAGGCAGAAGGCAACGCTGGAGCCAGCAAAAAACGACGTAATGTTCTGAAACCCTCAAAATTTATGATGGCATGAGAGACAGCCGTCATAAAGATGAAAAGGGGTGAGCCACCCGAGAATGGAAGCCTCCTTGTTTCTTCATAAGACGATGATGATGTGATCCTGAGCAATGTAAAGTAAAGAAGCAGACAGACAGACCCCCGTTTCTATTGCATCTCTATGAAATGAACTATCAAAAAGAGATGTGTGCATTATATTTACTAATTACGAATAATTAGCTGCAAACTTTGCTGGCGGGAAGGCGCATTGCTCTTCTCATCTTATCCATTATTCCCACTAAACTTGGCTTAACTTTCATTTACCTGCGCTTAATACTGTTACAACCTACATATAACAACTTCTTCATAGTATATAAAATAAAATAAAATAATACATTAGTTGTGGCGTGTCTGATCTTTTAAATCTCTTTTTCACTAATTTATGTACACAATCACATTTTACTGTCAACTAGTCTTGTTGAGCCGAATTGAGAAGCCTTCTTTTCACATGAGGCACGCATTTCTACAAGGTACGTACAAATAGTCAGTCAGGTAGACAGAGTAGACAGAGGCACACGAAAAGGACATACCTGAGAGATATAGAATATATAGTAAGAGAGATAGAGGTAGGTTAAGCTTAAAGAAGAGATCAAGTTCAGGGAAAAGTAAGGTAAGTAGTTGTGCTATACATCTAGCACCATGAATGTATATATAAAGCACGTTGGCATGTGTTATCGTTTCTTATAGTGGATACGCTAATGCTACTAGTAAGTATTTCTTTACATTTATTATATACTACAGAACAGAACACTACACGAGACCACAATGCACTATGTGCCACATAATAATATTATCCTCTTCTATTCCGTCGGCCTACTACATACAAATACACTCACTTAGGACACTCCTGTTTGTTTGGGTTGTTATAACATTATATACAAACTAAACATTTCTCCTACATATTACATATACATTATCCCTCGCCCTCTTCTTTCTCTCTATAGATCCATTATGTATTTACTATTTACATACATAATACTCTAGAATGTTTTACTTATAGAATACATGTGTGTTAGTGTGTGTGTTGTGTGTGTGTCGGCACGGCTGTTGAATTGAATACCAGCCCAGGCCAGGCCAAGCCAAGCCAGGTACCTTCTGTATGCTCTAAATGCATTTGTGGGATTTGAGTCCGAGTTGTCTGTATATATTGTCTGTAGGATGCCGAGGAGAACAGGACAGGTACAAGGTACACCTTTTCTTGTGCACACACCGTGTCCTCTGAAACTCATCAGATAAGCACAGAACACGTACCATAATATGTAGTATTGACAGTTTTCCCTCTAATTGAGATCTAATAATTGTAGCTTGTAGCAGGAAAAGATTCTTTATAAAATAGTATCTCACTCACATTAGTATGAAGAAAGAGATAAAGAATATTGTGTACTCCATCCTATTACATGTCGGTATCTCACCACATCAGTAGATCACATCAGAGGAACTGCAGATTTTGAAATTCATGAGAAATGTTCAAGAGGAGATTTGCGGTTGGGTGTGTAGGTATGCAAGTGATGCGATACGTTGTTCAGTTCAGTTTTCCTATACTGTTTGTGTTCACTTCGATCCCGTTGGCTTTGGCATTGACATAGAATGAGCTGTGTTATCCGAGACTAGTCAAACTAACTAGTGTCTAATATTCTGTACCATATACCACTACGTTTAACATTTAGAAGCCTAAATATTAACACTAGAGTATATAATACTAAGTACCACAGGCGGATTCCAACTACAAAGTGGAAATAAAGGAGAATAATATTAATATTATTTAAGTAGTGAACTGTGAGTGAGTTTATTATACTTGAGTTGAGTTGGTTGGGCTCCGAGGAAAGTGAGTGGAGATAGAAGTGGGAAGGGTATTATTAAGAGCAGTAATGGATATTTAGGTTCATGAATCTTTAATTAATAAGTATAAATCGCAAAGTGATTAATCAGAGAGACATTTTACCTATTCTGATGGAATTATTCCTTAGCTATAGCAAATAGAGGTAAAAGTATATATTTCTTATATAAATTCATATACAAGTGGATTGAAGTGGTTTGGTTTGGTTTGGTTGGCATGTCATGAGTCCATTGCATTTGCATTATATGTATTTTGAGAATAGCATATAGGGGTGTATAGGTATTTATGGGTGTACTGTACATATTAGTATATGTATGTATTATGTATATATGTTGGAAGAACAAAATGGCATTAGGTTGCTAAGCTATGGTTTGGTTTGGATGGAATGAAGTCGACTCGACAGACAGTTGTAGACTTGTAGAGACGAGTGAGTGTAGTTTGTACGTACGTACGAGTATAATAGTATAAGTTTGGTAAGTAGAGTAGAAAGTGAAGGAAGGAAAGGGAATGAGATAGAAGAAGATGGTCTGCCTGCTCAAGTTGGATGGATGGATGGATAGTAGATGTGGATGGAGAGCAGGGAGCATGATGTTAGGGAATAGTCGTTGCTGTTGGTTGGTAGGGTCGGCTCAGTGGAAGAAGTTGGAAGTTGTCACTCATTGTGTCATCGATTCGTGGCCTGGGCCGCTGTTGCCAGGTTGAGGTCTTGCTCATGTCAGTCATT
This sequence comes from Tomocerus mixtus, assembly GCA_034694165.1. Lineage (NCBI taxonomy): Eukaryota > Metazoa > Arthropoda > Collembola > Entomobryomorpha > Tomoceridae > Tomocerus > Tomocerus mixtus. The sequence continues at coordinate 67,689 of JAQFYC010000011.1, read as the reverse complement.
TCCTATCGATCCGTCACGGACTACGAGGACGTTGCCAGTCATTTCCTATCGATCCTCTTCCCCTTGCCTCAACCATCCGAATCCGAACCGAACTACCAAATTGCATCAAGCAATTCCATGCTTATCCGAGGTGTCTAAATGACAATTCGTTTGTTCATTTCATTCAACTCTCAATGGCTCATTGTGGATCTGCTCTGGACTCGCACTTTTCTTTCTCTTTTCACCATACACTGTACTTCTCTACTTTAATGTACACCTAACAACCCAACCCAAATAACAACACTACACTACACTACTAATAAGACATACTTTCTATAAACTCTTTCTTAATACATGCCATATTACACATACTCGATACATTCTCTCTCTTCTCTCTTTGAAACAACTTCTTTCTCTTTCTTCTTTCTCTATTTATCATTATAAGGAACTAGGTATTTAAGTGTATATATGTCTGCTACATGTAATATAGAATGTATATAGTACATACATATATGTTAGACATGTATGTGTGAAGACGTATTATTAGTTAGTTTTAACTAGGTACCTACGACTCTACACTCTTTCCCTCTTTTCTCTTCAGCTCTCTCGCTCACTCACTTGCTCGGGGAACATTTTAAACCGATTTGTAATGTGGGTGTCTTGTCATCTGTATTTATCTTGTCGTTTCTCCCATCTCCTCCTTTCTCCGCTTATACATATACTATACATACTACATACTTGCTATATATGTTACTAGTACTAAACTCCTTATACAAAAGAAAAACTTATGTAATGTGGCAATAAATGCTCTATTATCTAGAAAAACAAAAATATGCACCCAATGTATATGTATATTTAGTTCACATCATCATCTACAGTACGTAGGATAAATTCTGAAGTATCTTATCCTTAGATTAAGTAACTTTATCCTTAGGTTAAGTAAGTACAATTAGCTTTTGAGAGGTTATTTACTAGTATTTAAGTATTTAATAAAGGTAAAATTTTGTTTTATAAATAGTTAGATATGGATATGGTTTGTGTACAATTTAGCTTGTATAAATAGAGAAATATAAAGACAGACAGAAGTATGTACTCTTTTTACTCAGGAGATTTGCTCTGACTGTTAGGTGTCTGCAGAGTGTAACTAAAGCATATCCGTAGTGTCGGAGATGAGTGGATGTCTTTTTATTGTGGCGTGAGATAAACTGTCTTAACCTCATGAATAGTCCGCATTGCTCCCAACCAAAACAAAAACAGAAAGAGCAGGTAGTTTCCCTTTCGGTAAATAGTCAGCTCAGGATATGCATATATACTCTACATACAACTATATAATAATATGTTCTCTCTCTAACTATTTAGAAGAGAGGAAATGTCTAGCCAAGAACATATAATAGTATATAATACCAAAGTATGTATATATTTCCTACCATATGTGATACATATCATACATATGCAACTCATTCATAGTATATGAATGTAAGAAAGGTATACTTTGTTTAGTAGAGTTTAGTAGTATATAAGTAGTAGACCCAACTTCACTGCACTGGGACAAGATCAGCTCGGCCAAACCAAACCAAACAAGTACGAGTACTAGGCTAGAGGTATTACATTAGGGCAGGATACGTTACGTGTGTGTGTGAGTAGTGTCATGCCAAACGTAACCAAAGCAAACGAGCTCTTTGCTTTACAGTTCTCTCTCTTCTTCTCTCGTAAATGTAAGTCAAGTCTTACGCTGTGTTTACATATGTACACTCTACTCTATATAGAACTTAATATCCAATACATAAATACATGGAACATGAACATACTATACTATTACTTGCATAATATCTAACTATTAACTATATAAATAGTAAACAAGGCAAGGGAACCCCCATAGCAGGTGGTATGGTATTATGGCATTAGCAATACTTACGATTAACACTGTTAAGTGAGCAAGCCAATATATGTTATATGCTAAGTAGTCAATAGTACGTAAGCCACTCACTCTCCTCCTTTTAGCACCGTATCGTATTTATCAGATCTTATCCAACAATGTAATAGAAGGTTTGCAAAGTACAGATACAAGTAGAATTTATATACTACTACATTAGTATACACAAAGTCTATATGGTGAATAGCGAATAAATCGTGTGCCTGATATTTTACCACATTTACTTATCACTACCCTAATATTAGTAGTGTAGCTAGTAGCTACTAGCAATGTTGCTCCGTATTTACTACCCGTGTAATATGTACAGTTGTCATCGAATGAATTAAACTTTGCTCTAATACTGATGCTTACAATAGAACTAAATAGAATTCTGCATTTAGGCAAATGACTAATAAGTACTCTAAACGGGGCTCAAAGTCAAAGTCAAACTACGACTACAACCTGTACGTATTTTTGTCCATATTTACTATTTATTTCACATTAAAAAAACACTACTACTGATTAAGTACAACTACGTACTTAATAATTTAATAAACAATCACTTTCAGCTGCAAATGGATAGACAGATGAATGAATGGATGTCTGTCTCTGTAAATGGAATTATAATGTCTCACTTTTCCCCTTTTGGTTTCTTAATATAAAAAATAAAGACATTATAAATGTTATATAAATAGTTAATAGTAGCTACCTACATTCTATTGAGTACAAAAGAAGCGGAAAGACTTGCTATATTATATGTACCTACAAATATAGGCAGTAGGTACTAGTATTTATACTGTATATGAATACGGCAGTCGACTCCAATACAGGGAGTTGGTTTTGGTTGTGTGATACGAAAGTGAAGTAAAGATGAGGATGAAGTGCGAGAAGCGAGCGTGTAAAGTGCAAGTATTCGCTCACTCACTCAGCCGAGTCAAGTCAAAGTCAAACCTCGCCTCGCCAAGCCAGACCAGTTTACTCACAATGTTATTGCAATGGAATGGAATCGTCGTAGTTTCTGTAGAATTTAAGTTAATATGGCAAACCAATGGCAATATGTGCATTAGTATTAGTATTAGGTACAACTGTATATACTACATAAATACATTTCTATTATATAATAATAATATTTGTATCAATATGAGAAGCTGTTCTGTGCTTCTATATATTTGATCGCTAGTTATGTATGAATATGGCTTGAGTAGTATGTAAGTTTGAGAGTTGACTTTTTGTTCGTATCCTAAATATATAATATGATTGCTAGGTTAGGTAAAGTGAAGTATTAAAGTGAAGGAAAGGAAAGAGAGTGGCAGAGATATGTGTAAGTGAAGAGGATGTCATGTGTGATAAATAGTTTGGAAATATTCCCACTTGTTGGTTGGTATGGGAGGAGGTGCCCCTTGTCTGGGGGGAGAGTGGCGTTAGATTCGAGTCGAGCAGAGTGCTCTCCCCTCAAGGCAACCTCCAAGTGTCACACGTAATGGCAGCCATCAATCACTCATTCTTCTTCCGCTCTTCTGTGATGGGCCAGACCTTTTGTCCTCCACTCTTTGATTTATGATACACCTGGACAATTTTCTGTTTCATGTGGACAGAACTCAACTGAACAGCCTTCGTTTGCTTCCATTACATCCGTAGCTCTTTCTATTTACTAATACATCCATCCATACTCCATATACAACACTACACTTATAATATTGCTACTTTTACTTATGTAAGTATCTGTATATGTATTACATTTCTGAACTCTATATGTACTGCACCATACGCAAAGCAAAATAAAGTTTTGCTATGTATATATAGTAGTTATATATCAAACATTAACACTATATCTACCGTAATATATTATGGTGACTTGACTATGACTATGACTTTGACTTGAGCTGACTAGTGGCTCAAGTTTGTGAATCACACTTTATTCTACACGTACATTACATGCGACAGTCGACTCAAACTCTACTCAACTTCAACTCTCTCGCTCAGCTATCCATCCATCCATCCACATCCATCCTATCATCATAATATAATATTTTACGACCACGTTCTGTTTTGTTGTCTACTTCTATTATATATTGTACACTTAGTGCCTTGCTTACTATTTATTGTAGTTCCATGCATACATCATCCTTTCAATTTATTGCATTTCGTACCTACGAATTATATTTATGTATCCAATCTCCTCTATCTATCTCTATACATTTTCCAATTGATTTTATACTTCTTTTCCATACTAGGCGTTCCCCTCAACACAAATACAGATACCTACTCGTACAACATAGCACAACACAAACAAAACAACAGAAAACAACAGAAGGGGGATAAAGCTACCACTACCAGTAGGATTTATGTACAATTTACTTTGTATGTAGCTATAGCTAATCTAGACACATCATATTTATTAACCAAGACCAAACTCTTTGTACTAGTACATTACACACTAACTAGTAATATTAATATTATGCACACCATACCAGAGAGAAGTCAAACCAAACCAAACCAAGGCAAGGCAAAGCTATTAAACCAAGTCAAGTCAACTCAACTCAACTCACATCGCATCAGCCACCATACCACAAAATGTACAATGTATTTCTACAACACAAAACAACAATACAATCATAATACAATGCGATGATGATATGTTGCAATGTTAATAGCTAGGCAATGAAGCAGATATATTGCATTATGCAGCAGAGACACTGGTGTGATGTACATGAGTCGACTCTTTACTCCTTCGTCTTGTGTCATCTCATCATCATATAATATCCCTAAAGCAACTTTAAAAGTTGGAGTTATGCAGAATCCTTGTAAAATGCATTACCTTATGGTAACTACCTAAGTCTATTCTTTGTTCTTTCAAACTATAAAGACATTATTTTATTACGCATATCATAGCGTGTGCATTACACAAGTAAAGGGCTTACTAATACTAATGGAGGTAGATATATAGATATAGTTTATAGATGTTGTCACCAAATGTCGTCGTCGTGTCATATAGGTATATACTAGAAAGAAACCAAGTACAATACTTAAGAACTAAGCTGAAGTAAAGCTATCTGACAGACGAGTGAATTACCTATATTACTATCATAAGCGTATTTTATACATCCAAATACAAGAACTTGTAGATTGTAGCTTCTTAAGTATTGCTTTTTAGATACACCACATTTTTTGTATGCTTTAGTAAATATGTGTAGTAAGTAGTATAGAATGCTCAAAGTTGTATTTGTATTGTGTACTGTAGTGAGTAGTAATTTTCAATGCCATTGAGAGTGACAGGTCTTATAGTTGTGTAGGTATAGGTACATAATATAAATATATATAGTTACTTACAAGACAAGGGAAACAACAGATTGCAAAGAATCATAATCTAGCTTGAGACATTTGAAAAATTAGCTGAGAGGCTGTAGTGTGACTGTTCTAGTGTAAATGATGAGATGAAGAGGTGCTAGTCAACGCAAGTCACGGCATCCTACTGAACTTTACTATTTATACCTAGTTTATCTGCTAGAATTTCTGTTTGCTAAAATACTATACATACACACACATTGTATATTGCTTAGGCTCTATTACAGAATATACCTACTTAGATCTTTTTTAAGTAGCAGTACAAGTAGTTAGAAGAAAACAGGAGAATTTAGTAAAAGAAACTGAAGCAACTAATCGCCAGTGAGTGAGTGAATCGTTGTTGTTGAGTGAGGATAAGGAAGAATAAGCGAAAAAGAGTCGGGCATCCGATCCACCATGCCATGCCAAACCAAACCAAACCAGCACATCGCAATGAAATGATGATGTGAAGTTTTGTCGTATTAAGGGGAGAAAATAGTACACTAATAGTAAATAAGCGAGGAAGACAAGACAAGACAGGAAAGGCAGGCAAAGCCAAAGGAGTTGAAGTTGAATTGCGTTGAGTTGAGTTGAGATGATCTGAAGAAGTGGTTCGGTTTGCGTTTCGTTTGTGATGCTACTTTATGCTACGCTTATGCTTATGTTAAGACGTCTTAGGAAATGTTATGTTACGCTATGCAGTGCAATGTAATGTCAGTGAGGAAGGGAAAATAGAAGTAGGCTCGGAAGCTGTCAAAGTAACACCTATAGTCTACCCTGGCTCAAAAATGGCATGGAAATCGGCAAAAAATGTGCAGTGAGAAGGTGTATGATGATGTCTGGGGATTAGTTGAGGATTAGATGTTGAAGATCATTTGTTGAGGGATAATCTCAAGACGAAAGAGGAATTAAAAGATCAAAAAGACCACTAAGACAGGGCAGGCTTGGAAATATTCTCACAGTCACATGAAATATTGATTGATTACCTCTATGAAGAGCAAGAATAGTGTTCTCTCTCACTTTCTGCTCTTCTGCTTCTGGGATGCCTTGCTTCAGTTTCATTTGCTTCCCTACACGAATTTACTTTACTTAAAGGCAAAGCAAAAGCAACGCTAAAAGAAATATCTTCGCTAAACCCACTTAATATAATATAGATACACTTTTATATTTATATTTATGAACACTATTGAGATGCATTGCTCTATTGTATTCTTTATTGCTCCTTATATAGACAAAATGAATACATTTTGTCATTTGCCTATCTGCTGCTTACCTTACGATTAGTTTACCTTTTGCTGATTCAATACAATGGAGTGTGTGTATTTATATATGTACACTAAATTTTAAGTTTAGTCCTTAGATCCCATAATAAATATCTTTGCATATTATTATACATACATACAGTGTTTGCAGTATATCCATATACCATTTGTAAACTTACCTATACCTATAGAGTGAAGTGAAGAGTCGAAAAGAGTTCTCAAAGAGCTTTACTTTGGATTTCATTCAATCTGCTCCGTATGTACCTCGATTCTAAATTCTAATTTCGACTCTGTCTCCTTATGCTCTTACTCACTCACTCAACTCACAGTCAGTCAGACTCTGCTCATCTGAAACAGTGACTTGGACATTTCTTTGTTTTCCTTGTCTCCATGTATTTGTATGGGGACGTCAACCATCAATCTCCTTCATCATCACATCACAGGATAACATAAATTCAATTGAACAAGCCTTCTCTTTCCTTTCCCAAAGAATTATTCATGCTTACTACGATAAATAATAATATCTTTACAATTACAACATATCTCATCATCCTCACTTCTTTTCTCAATGTCAATCCATACGACAGAATAGGCAAATGTACGTTGGCTATTCTTATTACTGTTATACAATTTGTATCACAGCAAATTGATATCGTCAGTACATATATGGAAATACCTAACCATTAGTTAAATATATTATTAGTAATGCAAGACACTATGCATGGACTGACACAAGTACCTATAGCTGTAATAAATAAGTTAAGTAGAGAATTGCTCTTTAAGAAATGCAGTATTAAATAATTTCGTACGTCATAATTTCTGATGGAATAACTCATGTTTTGGTCATCACTATTTGAGCAATCCAGTATTTCCAGGTTTTTGTCATTTCACAGTCAGTTTTTAAAAGTGCGCTATAACAATTTCTAAAGCACATAATGTGGGCAAACAATTTAATTTAATTTAATTTAATCTACAAATATACAAAAATTATATTTAAAAAATGCTTTAGATTGTTTTGAGGGTTTGTAAGTAACAGAAATAACAGAAACAAACGAATTGTACGAAGTTTAAAGAGCGTACTATGTATATTATAGTACTTGCTTATTATTTTGTGATCAGACACACATAATAATGTAATTGGGATAAAATAAAATTGATCTCAAAAGGGATTCAGGTGAAATTATTAGGTATAGAGAAAACAGTAAAATACTTGGTATATAATGGAAGATGAGACGTGTTGAATTGAATGGGTCGTAATGAAACTTTGAAAGAAGTGTACCTACTTTACTTACTTAATATTTGGTAACTCTGTTAAGCTGTGTGCATACACAGTTGTATTTTATATCTTCTGTGCAACTACTAATGTATTTTGTTCCCGATTATTTTGGCTCTATTTGGTCATCCTTGAGAGATCAGAAATTTCCTTTGTATGTAGGTCCAATTAAAGCATTCTAGTGAGTGAGTTGTGAGGCATATATTATGCTATGTGGTTACATGCCAGACCAAGCCAGGCAATTGAATGCAATGCAACGAAAGAGATCCAAGCCAGGGAAGTGAAGAGAACAGTTGAGTCGAGCCAAAGACAGACAAACCGACGATGCTTTCCTCAACTCTTCTTCTAAATGGGTACCTAACTATCTCTGTGGTATCTTATGTACGTATTTATATACATCCTTATAAATACATTTTATATTATGTATAAAGATGGGTACGTAATATTCTCTCTTTCGCTGCCTTATGTATTTACTATGCCTTGGTCTTACTTAGTTTGCTCTTCCTTGCATCGTATTGCTTTGCATTGGTTCTTCTCCTTTTCCTTTCGTTGCGTTGCGATGCATTGGATGATCACAAGTGCTAACATTCACTCACTCAAGTCAAAGCCTTGCGAAGGAAAGGAAAGGAAACCAAGTCAAGTCAACTCAAGTCAGTCAGTCTCTTCAGTTCAGTTCAGTTAGTTTCCCTTCGTTGAGAGCTATATTACAGTTAATACTTAGCAGTTTAATATAAAATAGGGGATAGTATGTACAATATTCGCATTCATTCAACATTCAATCGTTGTATCTTGTATCGCATATCTATTTCGTATTTTTACAAATATCACATACTAAAGATACATATTGCATTCATACATCCGCGACTAAAAAGATATCTATCTTCTTTAGAGATGTATTATATAAGTATGCAGTGTTCTTTCTGTTCTGGTTCTGTTCTTCCTAAGTTTTTTGAGCTGATTCCCTCTTTCACATCCCATCACATCACACAAAACACATCCACATCCCATCAGATCAGATCACATCTACTAAACTCGTGGAATAATATGTAACTGCGATGCTATGAACATGGGTTCATGTTCTACTGTATATAATATTACTTCTAATCATTATTATTATTAGAGCAGTAGTAAGTAGTAGGTAGTGCAGCAGTGAAATATGTGTACGTTATGTGCCTACTGCCTACGTAACAGAAGGATACCATTGAAAGATTCTTTAATGCTTATAATATGTCTGTTCTATCTGTAGTAGTACCCTCCTTGTTCTATGGTATAATATATATGGTTGCTCTTTAATGTAGTGTAGTATTTTGTAATGGAAGTGAATGTGGTAATAATACATAGACAGAGAACAGAACCAAATTACTAGAACACAGAGAGTTCGAGAGTGTGAGTTAGGGAAAAGAAAGGAATAAGAGTCAAGACGAGAGATAGATAGATAGGATGGCAGTAAAGCAAAGAAATGTTATGTGATGTAATGTGATGTAGAAGGAGAAAGATGGTTTGGTTTAGTTTATTTCGCTGTATGTACATATGTATATCTGTATATATAGGTACATTAGATCACATCCAGATCACATTGAGAATCAGGAGAACTACCTACATACAATCTATTACCACTCTAGTATGCAGTGTTGTACTGTTCTGTACTAGTTAGGAGTGTGATGTGATGCAGTTATATTATATTATAGACACGTCGTTCAGTTTCAGTTGAAGCTCAGTCAGTCAAGTCAAGTCAAGTCAGTCAAGTAAAGTCTCGTAAAGTCGGATATTCACTATATAGGTATGTTATGTAGTGTACGTAGAAGAGTAGAGTAGTTTGGTTGAGTTAGAGCTAAAGGAAGAATCTCGGAGTGATTCGGACGGACTGAGATCAGATTTGGATCTGATGGTTGCCTGACAGAAACGTGCATCAAAAGGATGGAAAGGGTCTCAAGAATGGAAGGGGATGTAGAGTTGACTCGTGGAATGCAGAATAGAGTGAAGGCATCAATCTGCTTCTTAAAATAACTGCTGCATGGCAGATTAATAGTTGACATGTGGTGCGAATTATCTATCACTGACGACGACGCCACTTTTCATTACACTCCACCTTAAAATAGCCCGGACCACAATTCGTGTCTGATAGCATGATCTGACTTTTGCTTCATCGGAGTTCTCTTCCTTTTCTATATATCTCTGTATTATGTAGTAGTAGTAGTACAGTAAGTACTAAGTCAACTGCTGAACTCAAACTCAAACTCAACTGCAATAGTCAACTCAACTCAAGTCAACTCTCAAGTAGGCAACTCTATCTACTACTCACTCCGTCAAGTCTAAAGTCAAGTCAAGTCAACTCAACTCTTCTACTCACAAACCAAACTAAACCAAAGCAAGTCAACTCGTACTACTATCAGAATAGTAACAGTAACAGTAGTAAGTAGTCACACTCTCTCTGCAAAAGCAAAGAGAGAAAGAGAACATGCCTCCATCAAACTAATTGCACAGACATCACATCACACGAATGTTACTTTACTACTTCTAATAGAATCTACGGATAGGACATATATTTATAATGTTACTTACATACAAATACTACATACTTATATCTCTACCATTAACTATATTACCCAAGGAACGACCGAACAACATCTCGCCCATTTCTCTCTTTTCCTTTCTTCACCGTGTGGCAAACAATATTACTCTTATTTATTTATTTCGCCCATCAACTAGATACCTACTTTACTTTACAAACATAACTACTTATCTCCTATACGTATCTGTACATACTTACTAATATGTATTTATTTATGCACACGATTTTGAATTCAAAGTTCATTCTGTTTTGGCTGAGGAGATCTATCTCTTCTTTCTATGATATTGTATGACTGTGGATTAAGGTGCATTTATTATTACATCACATCAATGTATTTATGTTCATGTGTATAAATAATTGTACGTATCGCATGTCATATCATACCCAGACGAAGCAAAGCCAAACCATGTCAAGCCAAGCCAGGATGTTATAGTGTTAATGTGTGAGTGTGTGTGTGTGTAGTTTTATTTGTATGTTGTTTTGTGTATGAGCTTAAGTATGTAAGACTGTCTATGAGCGTGTGAGTGTAAAAGTAGCTTAAATTTGAATTGAACAGTGAGTCGAAGTACACTATATGTACACTTGCAAATTCCCTACTTCTCATTTCATGGCCATCCCTTGTCACATTTACGATCTCTGAAAAAGATTCCTTGCTAGTTTGCTAGTGGGTAGTTATAAACTACTAGTATATCGTTTATTCATGATCTAAATGGCTTTCGCATTCATTATCGCGCTCGAATGGCATTTCATAAAACAAAACAATGTAATCTAATGGCATATTGCAAATCCTTATTTATTAACACAACCCATCAATGCTCCCTCATATCTTCCCAAATTCCCATCCCATGGCACATGCTTTCTATCAACATCCTAGCATAATCTTATCCTTTAGCTCCCGAAGGCATGAGTGCTTCTAATTTTTATTACTATGTATGCAATGCAGATTGAAGAGAATTCTTTAGCCAAGTTAGCTATATAGATATTTTGTCAAATTATCCGTAACTAATATTTTTAATTTTCTTTTGAATTATTGCATTTCCCTTGTATAAGTATCTGATTAATGCTAGTGGGATATAATTCTAGATCTATCTAACTAGATCATATTAGGTATATAAAATAGTGTTTGTAATTTGCAATCAAAAATGCTAAATTGTTTGTGCATGATCCAAATAAATTGATATCATGAAAAGACTAGATATAACAGTTGAAGTAAATTGATTAAACTTCAAGAGTATTCTTCTTTATTTTATCGTGTAGGAAGTGTGTACTGTAGTATATACTATGTAGTGTCAGTAGCATCTAGATCAGAGCACGTTTATCTTTTGTTTTTATTTGTAGCAGGAGCAGCAGGAACAGAAAGCAGGTGTAAGTATATGTATCATTGTAATAAATGTAGCCAAGGAGTTAGACAGTAAACAGGACAGGACAGAAGCTAGGAGTTGAGTACTAGATTTTAGATGGATGTGTGTGTGACTGCAGTAAGAAAGTTAGAGATGACTAGTTAGTATAAAACGTATAGAGATAAATAGGTGAAGTGAGCTGAGCTGAACATGAACGAGAAGTAAAAGTTTAGTTAAATGCAAATGAGATTTTGTATGGGAGTGATGAAAGAAAATGCGAGTTTGTTAGTAGGAAGAGTGAGTTGAGAATTTGCTTACTAGTGAATTGATAGGATAAGTGGGATAGGGAAAGAGTTAAGTGTATTTCACCATAAGTTGATTAAGAAGGTTGTATGTGTTAGGTTTATATAAATGTGAATGTGAATGGAGCATGTAAATTTACATGCATGTATCCTAATATCAAAATATTAGCTACATTTACATACATACATCCCTAATACCTCGTATATAAAATCAAGTATATAAATACCTAAAGTTGAGTTTATGTTGCTTTGGTTGTGAATTGTGAGTGAGTGAGTGAGTGAATGACTGAGTCAGCAATAATAATATTATAGCGTAGCTAATGGTATAAGTAAAGTCAAAGTAATGTTAATGGAACGTATTATAAATACTTAAGTTGTACATTGTAATAGTAATAATAATGTAGAAAGAAAGAAAGGAGCTTAAGATTAGTTAGACAGAATGTGTGTGCGTATATCCGAAAATAATATAAAATGCTTGTGAATATATAAGAGCAGTAGGTGAGCATAAAGAGAGTTAAAGTTTGGTTAAGTAAAGTGTAAGTATTAAAGAGAGAGAAGTAAGTTGGTTTGCTAGCTATCGGATTCAAATACGGATTGTCGGGTGTTGAGAGTGTCAAGGGGGCAGAAGTTGGCTGGTTCGTGACGAACAGCCATTGGATGTATGGCTCCCTCCCCAGAAAGCGAAGCCAGAGTTTCACTGCCCCTCCCGCATGTAATAAAGGACCAAAGACTATATTTTATAAATGGAATAGAGAAGCAAAAAAGGGCCATTTGGGTTGTCAGAAACGGTAAGAATTATATATTTTGGTAGAAGCGTTTGATGCCTTCACAGAGTCGCCCCGTGATGAATCGCAGACTCAAAACCCGGTGAATTATAGTGACAGCAAATGGCTTTTCTACACATTCCCTCGCAACGAAGGCCCAGAGAGTCGGCTATACCCACCAGCCCCTCCGTTACGATCCCTTTGTCAATCAACGCGTCATGGGGGATTCCAACTGGACAGCCACTTCTATTCCCCACTCTCGTCTTCGTCTTCTGCAGATTACTCCACATACATTTACTTTACTTTACTACAACATTACATAATATACGATGAATCGCTTTGCCTCTTTTCCTCCATCCAACTCAACCAAACCAATCTTTATATCTATTATAATATATTATAGAGAAGTACTTAACAGAACATACTTATCCTTTATACCTATACTCCCATTCCATACGTATCTATCTATGCATTATTATCTACCGTACTCTTTCCTTACTTTTATTTTATGAGCACTACTACTATTACTACTTATTACAGATATGCAACGCAATGCAATGCACCAATCTCTTCTTCTCCTTATGTACTAACATTATTTTATATCACATTACTTACTATATGTATATATATACGTTAATATCAACATGGCATTGTGCACACTGCACACTATTCTTTCTGTAGTATTTATGTCCAATGTTCCATATAGCACATATGCATTGCATACTTTATCCATGCATGTGTGTACTGTATTCCTATTGTGCATACCTAAATGCACATAAACTTTAGATTATGCCATTCTTCTTCTATACTACTATTGTTCTTTCGTTCAAATACATTCGCCTATATAAACTAAACCTAACATAACAACAAAGAAATGACTAACTAACTAATTCTCATAGATTCAAACTCAAAGTCAATACTTTTATCTAATTCTTTAAATCTCGTAGACGGAAAACAAAGCAAAAACATGTTACCTATAAATTCTCTGCTTCTTAAACTATCTGTACAACGCATATAATATGTGTAGTGTGCAGGTACCTATATAGTTAATAAATATTATAATATTTAGTAGCCATATAGTAGTAGAGTAATTTTAAAAGCATGGAAAGGCTCGTACATAAATGAGAAGGAGGCAGGCAGCCTTGCCTTGCCAAAAGGAAAGACTTATTGACTTACGTAGACATGCCGAATGCCAATCAATAGCCAAATCATATCCAATACTCAACATCATCTCAAGTTAATCTGCAACTGACTCATGCGATGTGATGCGACTTCGACTCATTCCCCATATATTTTCTTTCTTCTACTATGTATCTGTGTATGTATTTGTATGTACAATATATTATCAAACTCGTCAAGTCGTTCTTTAGTATCTGTTGTAGAAGTCGTATCTGTATGTTGTGTCTGTATTATTAGTGAATTGTGGTATGGTAGGGATTCTATCCGTATCCCATCTATTTATCTTTCAATTCCTCAACTCTCGTAATACTTATTTAGGTTATGTATCGAAAAAGAGCTATAAACAATGTTACTTATTTATTAAGATAAGTAGGTACATGGTGTATTGTATAATGCTTTGGTTTGGTTAGGCTTTAAGTTGACTGTGACTGTGACTCTGACTCGTCGACTTGATTCTGTCTTGTTGTTGGTGTTGAGATGAGAAGTCGGAGATGGTTCGCTTACGCCAGTTTAGCAGTTAGCGTACGTTAGTTTTATGTAGAGATGTATTGTATACTATTAGATAGAGATATGTGTTAAGTTTTTATTGGTAGGGTAGGGATAGCACTGTTGAGATAGAAGTTATCTGAAAGAAGAAGTTAAGTGAGTGAGTAGTACATACATATTAAATGTATTAGAAGAAGAGGGTTATATATACTTAATAGTATTAGTTCGCAGAAGAACTAAGTTGTAAGTATATATAAGTAAGTTAAGTAAGTTATAGATGAATGTATGTATATATGTATATATTTATATAGGGAGTATGTGTGTAAGTATAAGTAAAGTAAGTAGTAATAGTTATGTAGCTGGCAGGTTGGCAGTCAGGATAGGAGTAGTCCTTGGTAAAGTTTTTTCTCATGCCAGGCCACTGCCTGATGAGAGCCTGACATAATTTGTTGAGGACAGGTAGTCACGTAGGAGTGTGGCCAGCCAATCAAGACTACTCCTTCATAAGTCAGTCTACACTTGGCACATAAGTCATAGCCGTGCCTCCTTCAAACGTGACAGGTCAGCTTGCAGGTCATTTGTGGCGCCATAGCACTTGATTTATGTCATCATTCTGATTCGCTCCAGAAATCAATTGTTGTTGAATATTTCTCGTTCTTTTCGCATTGACTTGACTTGACTTGACTTTTACTCGGCGACTTTACATAATAATATCTATGTACAAATACCTATCCATCTATTAGGTATAACTTATTTTGGTTTGGTCGTTTGGTGTTTGCTGAGTTGAGCTCAGTGCGTAATAAATAAATAGTTGAGTTTAGATTATATTATATTTTATGCAAGAATCCCATACTTCAAATCTGTCTTCAACAACCTTTTTCATTCAGCTCATTCTACTCATACTTATTTATTTCTTTGTGATTTGATTTGATTGTTGTGCTGTGCTGTGTTCTGTTATGCTGATCTGATGCTGACTTGACTGGGTGCACGAGAGCAGATCAAGCAAGGGAGAATCCCTATACATAACTATTATACTACATAACATAAATAAAGTAAAAAATGCAAGAGTGTCTTTATATAAAGCAAAGTAAGTAAGTAACTGTAAGTATATTGCAAGTAAAGTACAGTGCAGGGAAGATATTTACTACAATGCAATGCAATGGAATGGCATGAGGCAAGTTGGAGTCAGAAGAGTTAGTGGAAAGATGAGATGCGATGTGATGCAATGGAGAATTTGTGTTCGGAGAGATTTGAGACAAGCGAGCCCTCCTTCCTTCGCTTCACTTCAGATCAAAGATGTTATATATTGCATTAGGAGCAGTTAGTAGAGTAGGAGCAGTTCAGCAAATCTTTTCTAGGAGACTTAGACTCTGTCCGCAGCAGTAATATGTAGTAGTAGTGTATTTAGTAGGATATCTGTGCCAAGCCAAGCCAAGCCAAGCCAGAATAGTGCCGTAAGAGTAAAGTGAACTGAAGTTTAGTTTAGTAAGAGTGTAAGGAGAAGTCGACCAGTCTAGTCAAGTGTACACATTCGACTGGAGTACCTACGAACCAGATACCTAGTTTATATATAATATTTTCACTACTTCCACTTACTACTAAAACTAAAGAGGTAATATTGTAGTAATAATAGCAAAGAGCAGAGGAGACGAGGAGAGACCACAGCATAAGATGAGAAATAATATCTATATATATTTTATTGTACATAGCATACAAAAATATATATTACATAGTTACTACTAGAAGGTATTATGTAGATAGTAGATAATAGAAAATAGTAAGTAAGCAATAGTGTACCTATATATGTACATACATGAGGATATATATTATATAATGTAAAAGAACAGTAGTGTTTCGGTATGAATGAACGAGAGAGAGAAGTAGAGAAGAGAAGCGGAGCGGGTTGAGTTGGTTTGGTTTGGTTGGTTTGGTCTCGTTCTTCTCTCGTTGCTTTGCCTTTGCCTTTGCTTTGGTTGTGACTACTTACTAAGGTTTGGTTTGGTTGAATAGCAAACAGTTCCATAGTTCCATCAGATTGTTTTAGATGGATTCACATTTGAACGCGACAGGAAATGACCCTAGGATTTATTTTGTAGAGACTTTATTCAGCAAGATTTATAAGAGCAGTAAATTATGAGCGAAAAAAGGTTTCTCGGCCGTAGAGTCGCATTTGAGAGGCAGGCAGGATGCCTTTTTAAGGAAAAGTCAGCTTTTAGCGAAATTGTCAGGAGTGATGTTATGTTGGATGTGATGGGAGAGGATCATGTTGAGTTGTTGGGAGTCTCATCTCAGCCTTGGTTTGGCTCTCTGCTCTACTATGTGAATGTAGTTTTGGCCTTACGTACGTTTAGTTTGGAAGGAATAGAACGATGTGACTCTCCTTTTGTTGGCTTCGTCTGTTATGCTATACTTTGGTTTCGTTTGGTTTCGTTGGTACTCCTTTCCATCGCATTGCTGTCTGTCTGTCTAAAGAACAGATATATACTGGTGAGTGAAGTATGTAGTATGTAAGTAGTAAGTAGTAAAGAAGGAAGGAATAGAAATAGCGATAGCAGCAGCAACGTTAGCATTGTGAATTGTGAATGTGATGGAATAACTACGATAGCAAGTCTTTTCTGCCTCTTCTTCTTATATAGTAAATAAATATATAGTTTGAGTTAGTGTTAGAGTTAGTTGGTTTGGTTTGGTTTGGTTGAGTCGACTCGACTCACGAAAAACAATGGTAAATAATTAGAAATCATGGTGTAATGACTTATTGATGAATGCTGATGAGGAATCTTCCCGTGGGTTGGGAAGGTGCGTATGAGTTATAGTGCTCATAAAGTATGGAAGGGGGGTGGAGGGGGGTTCAGAGAATGTCACTTGTCAAACATAAATCTCAAAGTCCGCATCTGAGGGGAGGGTTTGGGCTACAAATCTCTCACAAAAATGCTTCGCCGTGACGATTTATTGCCATCACGAATCACGCCGAACTAACGATAAATTTCTGGTTTTTCTTTGAAGGAACCTCCACTCCCCCAGACTTCCACAACCCCCAGACAATCTACTACAGTCCCCGACACCAAGACCTCATCTTTTATACAACTCTCATTTCCCAATCACTCACACCAAATTTACTTACTTAAACTTACCTGAGCGAAGAACTCAACTCAAACTGAAACAGAATAACACACATAACATAATATAATATATAATCCTACTCCGTTTCCAAACTCAACTCAACCTCAACCCAGAACATTCTGTCTCACAAATGTTCTCTCACACTTTACTTCTAACACACTAACTAACTAACTACATTACATTATTGCATTCTCTTTCCTACATACCATACCTAACTTTATACACATACAAACATATCTATTCATCTATTACATAGCCATTTACTGTAGCTATTTGTATATAGGTATATAAATAAGTATTTATTCCTATAAGCATATTATATCTAACCTATAACCTATATTATACTTAACTACCTACTTACAGCATACATTATTACATAGTTTTTATTAGAATGCAATATGTAATGAATTACTACTCTTCAGTAATGAAATGCATTATTGTTTTACATATTGTATAGTAGATATGTAATGCATAATATAAAGTGCAAGAAAATATGTAGTAATTCTTAATATGTATGTATTTGTGTGGATGCAATGTGGATTTGCATGGAATTGAGAGTGAGTTAAAGCTGAGGAATGAAATGAAGGAAACTACTATAGGGATACATATAAAGAAACAAGAACGAGCATTCAATTCCATTTCGAGTGTCTAATGTAAAGTATGTGGATTTGTATATTTATGTGTATGTACTTTTGTATTTATATTCTTTTTATGTTGCATTAGTTTAGTTTGCTCACTCACTAACATAGTGAAGTGGAGTGAGTTGACTTGACTTGACTTGCCATTGGCTATAGTTTTCCTCACTGGACTGGACTGAACTGAAGAACTTGGCTTGGCATGGCTTGCTCTTTCTTTTCTTTTTCTTTCTTTATTCTTCCTTCCATCCAGCTCAAAGCTCAACTCAATAACAAATGTCTCAAGTGATAAATTAAGATTTTACGTCAAATGAAAAACACCGGAGGGAGTCCGCTAGGTATTCACACACAACTCGCCTTTATTATTGACAATTGATAGTTTGAGTGAAAAATTGACCTTTTCGACAGTTTGTCTTATATTCTAACTGTGAATAGTGTAAAGTGTAACCAGTAAACTAAAATCAGAATCAGAATAACTAAGTAACTAATGATAAGAAATATTGCCGATTCCCTGAGTCGTGTGCATCTATACATGTCTCTCTCACTGTCCCCATATTCTATACATGACTAATGTTTATCTTTCCTTTGCTTTTGCTTTACTTTTCCTACTTACTGATATATGTATACAAAATAATCTGTCTGTCTACTGTTCAGCTAGGTGTTGCACTTATGTAGGCATTTGTATGTATAATATTGTTGTTCTGTTGTTATGAGTGTTATTTCGGAGTTACTAATACATTTTTTAGACTTCTCATTCAATTTTTGGCTTTAAATCCAGAAATACCTGTTTCTGCTGGTCATTTACCATTTTAACTACTGACATGACAACTGTAACTCAAATGAGCTATGTAAGCTAACTTATTATTGTACATCGTACATTAGATATAGGCACCTCACCTACTAAGTAACTTTAAGTTTCTAGACAGACTATCACTAAACCCATGTAATTCACAGGTATGTACATTAACTTACATTTCATTACAGAACACTAATGCTAGTACAGTTTATCTTAGCACGTCAAAGTTAATGTGTTTGTGTTGGAAATAAGTTGTAGTATACACATATAGTGTACTGTGCTATACCGATATGTGTGATAGGATCCATTAGTATTACCTACTCACTCAAGAATGAGTTTACAGTACTTATACACAATAGCACTGGACTGAACTTCTACTATTCCTGCACAAGGAATAAGTGTACTGTGTATCCCGGCATAGAATATTAGTAATGCATTTCATTCCAATGCACCGCATTCAACTGACGGGCATAATTCGGTCTCAAGCTTCAAATCATCTTGTTTTCCTTCTTCTACCGCAACCATACCCATGCACTTCTCACGAAAGACACTGGTTTCAGTAGACTACATTTGATTTTCTCTGCTTCCTACAACTTTGTATATGTAGCAGTAAAGTTGTAGTATGTACAAGTTAAGTGCACACACAAATAGTAAATGCCTTACTACTACAATACTTATAGGATGAACCAATCGAGATAGAATGGAAATAAATAGAAGAAAGATGTTCCTACACTGCAGGGGATGATATAACTTATCTCACACTATAGTATATAAATACACTACTATACATAATACACAAGTAGCTAAAGGATACGATATAAGGAATGCAACAGAATGAGAATGAATAAGCAAAAGCTGTGCAAAAGTACCTTAGTTAGCCCACATTATAGAAAAGTAATCTTTAGTACAGTTACAGTGCAACTATCAACTCTGTATATAGTATGTAATATCTCTTGGGTGATAATACCTTGTGTACTTATATAGTACTTATATACTAGTTTAACACTTTATAACTTAGTTTTAACATGGCTGATGCATTTCTCACTAAAGTTATATGAACTAAAACTATATACTTTTGTACCATACATGGCACCATAAACTATACAAAACAGGGCAGGCACTTCTGATAGAAGGATCTGTATCATAGAAAGGCAATTTTCAATTAAGTGGATAATGGCTACCATACCAAAGCAAACCACCTCAAGTTTGTTGTTTAGCTAGTTTGGTAATTGTACTTATGAAATAATGAAGTGTTACAAATTTGTATTAAGAGTTAAAAGTAATTCTGTCTTGTCATTCACCATACCTCTGGAGACTACGTAGTGTTTAGGTACATTAAAATTGTAAAAATGTGTTTTTGTAATATCTGTATATTACATAGTGTACATAGTGGCTGCATCTTATAAATAATCGTGTGCGAAGAGTGGTGCATTGAGTCAGGAGTCAGAATTAGAGTAGAGTACGGAGTGAGTGCTTACTGGAGTGAACTGACTTAAATTGAATTGAAAAGATGAGAAGACACGGGCAAGCTCCACCTTAGTCTAGCTTATATCGTCTACTTAACTTATTTTAGATTTGTAGTTATATAATACTTACTTAGAAACAAATAGGTACACATCTATGTAGTTTATTATGTGTGTGGGTAAGTTGTTTTGGGTATGTATGGTATAAGTAAGTACTAAATACATACACAGATTGCTCAGAAGCGTATTAGTAAATTACTGAGATGTGTGTAGTATATTTATATGTACATAATGTACATACCTGGTTATTAGCTGACATCATACATATCACTAAGGATAGAGATGGAGACTAGTTAGTCAGAAAGAGAGTCGAGTCGAGTGGACTGCCATGCCAAGGTAGATCTTAATCATTAGGTTGTTGTAATGAGAGTCGATGCTGAGCTGAGCTTCCCCTTTATTAGCTGCCAACAGAAGAAATCTAAACCGTCACAAATGTAGGAATCACATGGGAGCACATGCCTCCGAGAGAGCTTTGTTTCTCTCACGTACTCCTAACTTCAGAACAGAACAGAACAAGACTGTAATTTATTCGCGAGACAATTCTTATGTCAATGCAGGAGCTCAGCTCAGTTCAGCTCACAGGACTAAAGGCAAAGTCAGTGAAGAAGGAAGGAAGGAATGGAGAGAAGGAACGAGGACAAAAATCAGTCCACGTAGCGTCAACTGAAAATTACGAAGGTAATTAATATGATGAACGTTCTGTTGAGGTCAGCAACTACGTTTTCATTTTCTAAGAGACCGACGGGCGTGAGGAGCATCTATTCTTTGATTGCAGATACTCACCATTTCCTGTGCAATGTACAACTCACAAGAATTCACAAACCGAGAGAGGGAATGATATCTTTCCCTCATAGCACCGTATCGCACCATACTTACAACTACACTTCACTTGACTTACACTACAATTCCATAAACTAACTAAACCAATGCAATAAACATAACTACTACAGAAACAGACGTCTCACTTCTTTCTACTTACTATATATACGAGTAATATACCTATCCCCCTTTAGCCTTGTACCGATGTACATACTATATAGATGGAGAAATACCGAAAAATATCGAAACTCACTTAAACTAAACTTATGCTATGCTTATACTGCTATTTACTAGTTTCACAATGCACTATCCAATGAACCGACTGCTATTTGTAATCTTATTCCATTGTTCGTACTGCATCTACTGATACTAAGTATTTGGTAGATACAGCTACAATGAGACCATAATAGTATAATACATCAATATCTATAACTTCTTATACTTACTCATGCCTACTATGTATTACAATTGGAGCATCTTTCTCCACACGCTTTTTATTCCTTTGAATTACATAGCTTTTCTTGGCTAGACTCGATTCAACTTTTACAGGTTTGGATTCTACTATATATTTTGCAGATATGTTGATAAACTATATAGGATAAACAAGTTAAACGTACTTACTTACAATTGTAACTTGAAACTATTTAGCTTTCTTTTATTTTCTTTCACCGTATCCTGTACTACATACATACATAAGTGTTTTGTATATGCTTACTTTACTCTATATATATTTCGGTGCATACATATTCTTTACATTTGATGCCAATCGGTGCGGTACTCGTTTTATGGTGTCAATCAATGCTAAAACAGATGATTTGCTTAAGCACTTAAAAGAAGCCAACAAACAGCAGTCCCCAACTGCGTTGGCATTTATAAACAGACTAATACGTAAATTACCTACAATACATAAGCACAACTCAGAGACTCTTGGCACAGTAGCAATGCTAATTTGTAATTGTAATGTAACTTAAGTGGAGAACGACGAACTATATTATTATTATAATGTTACAGGTTAACTTACCAATTTATATTTGTTTGGTTTACAGGGGAACTTGAGAATTTGGCTGCAGCCGCCGCAGGAATAAAAAAAGAGGGTAAGTAAACTAACGTAACGTAACGTAAGCTAAGGAAAGCAAAAGAAACTCAGTTCAGTAGTGTGTCATGTAATGCAAAGTTGAATAGTATGAATGAAAGTATAAGTTACTATAACAGAAAGGAGGGTTACCTTACATTATATTAGCCTGTATACTAAGTAAGAATATCTTGGTAGTACCAAAACCAGCGTATACTGTATACTCTCCATGGAATAAAAGCTACACAGCAGATAGTAAATGTGGTGTTATGTGGTGTGGGAGCTCAATCTCTCCAGTTTCTATATAAATACGAGAAAGTAAAGAGTAGCTTCCTCCTTTCACGGTTAGGTCAATGTAAGCTATACATATTATGTATTTATATGCTTCTAGGAATGGTACATACAACTAGTTGACTCTTTCTTTATATTACTACAGTATATAGTAGAGCGTAAGGGAGATAGTTATGTAATATTCAATTTGAGTCCGAAAAACTGAGAGTGAGTGGGACTTTAGTAGTTTAATATGTAGTAGTAGTATCCCGGTCGGTCGGACACCCTTTCTCCCTCACTCAACAACCGAAGGAAACTAAACCACCAAGTGGGATCGGATCCGATCTTTATTTCATAACCATAGGGAAAAGGTATATTTAGTATAGTGAATTGAACTGACTTCTTAGTGACTGCTGGGTATGCAAGTATGCATATATGCATGTATGTATAGTATAATATGTTAGAGCTCAGCTTAACTCAATTCACTCACTCACTCATCTCTTTCTTTCTTTCTTTGTGAATACATAGAATCCTCCGACGGATCCGATGATGGAGACAAGAGTTCAGACTCTGATGAATCAAACACTCGTGAAGGATCTGAATCCAGAGACTCCGGCTCTCCTTCGTGAGTATTTCCTTCACTATTAAAATTAAATTAGTATCCTTCTCCTTCCTCCTCCTACTACTCCTTGTTGAATGCTACTATCAACTATAGCTAATCTAAATATCATTTATTATGCTGAAAGTCTCAAAGAGTTCATGTCATCATTTTTGCTTTTGTTTAACAGCTTAACTTAACCTTTGTATAATTTGTGCATTTACTATCCTTTACCAACAGACCCCGCAAAACGCCTAGTCCTTCAGCACAGAATGGAGCAGTTTTAGACTTTAGCCAACGTAAGCAAAGTAGACAAGGGACAACAGCCCTGGTAGGGGACAGTCCTTTGGACTTGTCAGTATCTCATAAGAAAAATGATGACGACTCACCGCCAAAGAAATTACTGAAATGGGGAGAAGGGAAACTGAACTGGAACGGAAGTACGCCGAGTCCAGATATGGGTTCCAAGGCTTTGGAAAAAATGTCCGAGTTGAGTCGAGTGGGTCAAACAGAGACGAGATTGACATCACCGGGAAATCGCAGTGAGTTGTACTTTACTCTTGATATTCCTATTATTTGTATTATGGCTTTTTCTCAGGGGCCGACACACTTCATGCTCACTCTTTCACTTAAAATTGCATGAAACTGACTTGAATCGGGAGCAAAGTTCCTCCTCCGTTGTCGTTCTTGTCCTTGTCTTGTCCGTGTGTGGACAGAAAGTAGTACTACAGATATATTTGCCTACATACAAATATACTTGCTAAATGTATACAAATGGCTTCTACATACTTATTTATGGTAGTATATCAGAACTGTATGTGATAGTAAGGTGGATGGACAGAGAATTGGACGGATGGGGACACAAATACATATCAGAGATCTTATTTTTGTTATTGTTGTGGTTGTTGCAGGTGGTTCTAGTTCTTCATGGCAAGCCCAATGGCTCGCTCAGAGCTCTTGTGGCACACGAGATGTTCTCCGGTGTGTTTGTTGTCGTGTCACTTTCCCGTCGTTATCGGCCCTTAGTGCTCATATGAAGGAAGCGAAACACGGCCCTTCTTTGTCAAATCTCACTTCGCCAAAAGCTACTCCTCAACAGCCGCCAATCAATCTTCCTCCTCCACAACCACAAGCTCCTTCCAACACTCAGCAGCCTCAGGACTCTTCCCTACTTCTCAAAGGTACACTAGGCAAGCAAACCTAAATACTTTAAATAATATCACAAAACCTACTTAAACGCGAGAAAGTTCCAATAGCCTATTTCCGTAATACAAGTATTGAGTCCGAAAACTGTCCCTAACTGACTGCTGTATATTGTAGGTTACGGTAGCACGTATAATTTAATTTCTGCGAAAAAGTTTTAGTTGGATTCTACTTACCAAAACGAACTTTCACTACGAATTACATATAATTACATTATATGCATAAAGTAGCTAGGTAAATATTATGTAATTAAGGAATAGAGATTTTGAATGAAAATGTGAATACGTATTTTTTACAGAAACTGTCCATCTTCCAAGAAAATTAGTCAGAGGGCAGGATGTTTGGTTGGGAAAGGGAGCCGAGCAGACACGGCAGATTTTAAAATGCATGTGGTGTGGTCAAAGTTTCCGATCTCTCGCAGAAATGACATCGCACATGCAGCAAACGCAACACTACACGAACATAATCTCCCAAGAGCAACTTATTTCTTGGAGGTCTTCTGAAGACAAATCTTCTTCTACTAATTCTCATGTTAGCGCAGTTCTAACCTGCAAAGTTTGTGATCAGGTAAGTCTTAATAAAAAGTTACAAAATATTTCTGGTGCAACATGAAGGAAAACAAGAAGTTGTATTTTTCCTATAAGACAAATGTTATGCTGGGTTGGGTGTAATCATTCTGTAAGCATGTACCCTAATGCTCTCCGTATTCTAAATGCCAACAGGCCTTTTCATCGCTGAAAGAGCTATCTAATCATATGGTGAAAAACTCCCACTACAAAGAGCACATAATGAGATCAATCACCGAATCCGGGTCTCGAAGGCGACAGTCACGAGAAAAGCGCAAAAAGAGTCTTCCAGTGAGAAAGCTGTTGGAGTTGGAGCGGGCGAACAGCGAAATGAAAAAAGAGATTCGTATCTCGTGTGAGAAATGTGGGGAAAAAATTCCAGCCCCAGCGTTTGTTGAGCACTTACGAGTATGCGAAAATAAGTCAATTGGCTCAAGTGGCCCACCAACACCTACAATCAAATCTCCCAAGAAAGAATCCTCAGAACCTCCACAAGATCTCAGTACCACCTCCTCCTCCACAACTCCTACCGCAATAACCAAAGACAAGGATGAGAAGAAAGAGTCTTCCGTTTTAAATGCGATTGAGAAGATGATTGAAAAATCTTTCGACTATCGAACCAAAGGCATGAATAACCCTGCCATTGGACCGACCCCTCCTGTTGGTACCAGGTAAATATTCGTATATTTAGTAAAATATCTTATAGGATGGTGCTACGATGATATTCTAGTGTCTAAGCAATTAGCGGCCTAAATTCCTTCAAAAATCTAGAAAAGTTCCTGGAAAATGGAATTTATGCATTTTCTATGGAACATGGAAATGAAATATAAAAATGCGGATAAAATTTCTTGTTCCGTATTTAAAATGTTTTTTTTATTTCCAGTATATTGAAGAGACTAGGAATCGACGAATCTGTGGATTACACTAAGCCACTTGTCGATCCCAGCGTTTTACCTGTGCCCCCGCGATTTCCCCAGGCAAGACCTCGAAGTGTTTCTTCGGAGAAGTCGGATGAACTTTCCAAGATTCGAACTCCGAGTACTCCATCCCCAGTGCCAGAAGCCAAAGACGAATCTCCCAAACAGTCAAAGACACCGGAGTCTGCAGACGAGCAGATCAAAGGAGATAAAATGAAATTTAACAGCTTATCAGCGCTGAGTTCCATGTTTGAATCCATTGGAGGCAATCACGAAGGAAATAAACCACCGACTCCGACTGGTTTTCAGCACAATTCTCATCACCCTCTTGCTGCATTGCAGAAATTGTGTGATAAAACTGAAAACACGCCCGTTGTGAGTACGAGCTCCCGACCAACAAGTACCTCTTCCTCCAATCCACAGTCATCACCAGGTAGCCATTTTATCCTTTCGGAGTCATTTCCAAATATTTACGCAATGCCAACTCAACAGTACAGATTGTATTTAGTTAAGAAACTTGTCTTTGTCCCACAATTTTCTCACGTTTTCCCTCTTTCGATTGTCCTGTAGTTTTGTGACGTTCTTTCTTGATTCTTGCACGATATGATGAAGTGAGTTGATTTCGTATTCGTATATTATCATACACTCTAGGTTACTATTTTACAGCAATAGTTATTTGTTACATATCATACTTATTACATTATACAGTACACAAGATAAGTTTGTTAGTTTACATAAGTATTATTATGCTTCGTACATCAATCAGTTACTTATTAGCGTAGTAGAGATAGAGGACACTTTTTTGGTGTATATATTTAACATGTCTTTTATTTTTTGATTATTTCTAGGAGTTGACAGCTCAGCTCTGCTTGGACTTAGCTGGTCAATGAACGAAGGAGAGAACGTGCTGAAATGTACTTTTTGCGAAACTCCGTTTCTGTCGAAGGGAGCGTACCGACATCATCTTGCCAAGATGCACTTCATCAAAGAGAAGAGTCCCGGGGCCGTCTCGCCCAAAGATGAGCCGCAGCTACCTTCCGATTCTCCAACATCTAAATTTATTAAATATACTGAACTTGCCAAACAACTTTCTTCCAAATAAAATATTTCTTCCAGTGATTTAGAAAAAGAAATAACGCCTCAAACAGTTCATATAAATTAATTACAATCCTTCTTTCTTCAACTCTCCTGTACTCAATCAAACTAAGCTAATAGCTAATACAACCTATAACTACTTAATACAATAATTATAAAGTATACAAATCCTAGAGATACAATTTTAAATTTTTCCCATATAAATGACTTACATACATAAACATGCATTATATATATACCTAAGTAAACGTACATACATACGCGTAGTAATAAGCTCCGAGTAAGTCAGCATGCCTAAACCTAACTACATACTTAAGTACAGTACGCTAAACCCACTAGAATAAACAACTACCTATGCTGATGCAGTACAGAGGTAATACAAAAATAATCCTGCTCTGGTGACTTCATATAAAATTGGCATTATAAAACAAAATTCATGTTTGTAACTTGCGTAGCTATAGACTGTACTGAATCTATCGTAAAATTCCAAAGCGGGTACATTTTCGACCGATTATTCAAATTAGTTGTAGTATCGAGAGTTTATCGATGTAGGGCATTAGTCTGTTTATTTCATGCAAAGATAGAAATTCCAAGATGTTGAATCCAAAAGTATACACATGCAGGTAAAGATGCAGTGTACTAGTACGAGAAAATAGTAGTAAAACAATCCATACTTTCAGTAAACCGGATATAGACGGATTTGAGACCCGAAAACGGTAGCGTATATTAGCGGTTACAATTTTTTGTGGAGTGCAAAAATAAATTCCTGTATACTTACATATACTTTAGGTTAATAAAAGGCAAATTGAACTAATATAGTTACATACATACATAGTAGTTACATAACCAAATCAGATCTATGTATTTAGTACTTATGACAGAAAAAGTCTCTTTGTCTTACTTTCCTAATTGTCGTCTAAAAATATATTATGCAATACTTAAGTATGTAGATGGATATATTGTGGTCATTCGAAAATGTACCTGCTTAGAAATTTTGGCCTGTCGTTTGGAGCAATATTAAACATAATAAATGAAAGAAGTTGGTTTGACTGAATTGTTAACATTTTGCTACATTGAGTTAGCTATTGCTAAATACAATATAAAATGATAATCTAGACAATAGACATTAAGACGAGTTGGCAGTGAGAGATTTCACTTGAATCGAAATAATTAGCACGTTTGATTGAATCAAGGATGGTCTTTGCTCAGCGTTTTTTGATATTGAACTGACACAGAAAACATTTGGCTTTATTTACCTGTTCAGAATAAAATGTACGTCAGTCTTTTGGAATACAGGTAATAAAAATGAGACATTGGATTTTCGAGTAGTAGAAATATTGTAGTTAGAAGACGAGAAGGATGCAATTCATTAGAGAACTGTCAACTCAGTGTCAGTCTCCATCGTCATCCCAATGGCAATTAGCAGAAGTCTTGTCAGGTGGTGTCTTATTCGCCTCGCACAAGAAGCTCTTAATTCCTTTATTCCAAATGTCCAGATTTCTCATTTGATTACGCTGGAAGTCATCTTGTTCATCTTCAGGATCGTAATCTGGGCCCTTTAATAAAAAACATACACCTTTATCAATGAACTATTCAATTCGCTGTAATGCCAGTCTTACTCTAAATTCTAATTTACATTAGCTTTCAATTCATAGGTTTTCTTCATTAATTCAAAAAAATCGGCTACTTAAATTAAAACAAATTTTTTATCCCGACAAATAATTAAATTGCGTAAAAGTAATGTTTGCCAAACCATTTTTAACAATTCTTTTGGCCATTGGGCACTACAAGAGTTCAAATACTATCAAGAATTTGCATTACTTGCAGGGAATTCCAATTCTATACTTATTAGGTTACAGATATAACATACATACTAAGATGGTTTGACAATATTTTACGCAAAACGTGTTATCACCAACAACCTGTACTACTTTAACAAGAGAATTTGTATGTAACGTACTACTTAGCATTTTGTACTTGCAAACTTGCAACTGTACTTATTATTGCAATTATTCGTTTAATTTAGTGTATAATCATAAGCTAAGAAAAATGACTACAAGCTATAAATACTGTTACAATTCATACGTATGTATACGAAAATCATTGTGAATTGAAATGCAATTCCAATGTAAATGTAAACAAATATAAGGGTAAATATCTGTGTAATGTAATTGTATGGGATAAAATTTGCATTGCTATTTGTAATGATTCTGAATTTGAATGCATATAAAATTTTGTTACCTTACTAAATAGTAAAAAGTTACTTAACTTAGGTATAGAAAAATGCTTATACGGTAATTATACCTACCCCCTTACCATATGCACTTCTTACTATCCTCTTGTCTCACTTAATTTATTGTTACTTTATGATTAATTGGAATTTTACGACTGTTGAACGAAGCTGACATTAATTAAATACAGAATTCACCTACATATTTACTTAGGATAGTAAAGAAATACTTATATTATATTAAATACAAGTGTATACTAGTCTGGGGGATGCAAGTAAATGCAAGATAACAGACAGAAACTCATTGGAGTACAATTAAGAGCTATAGCTGGAGAACATATTCATTAAACTTTTCCATTAGATATTATA
Organism: Tomocerus mixtus; assembly: GCA_034694165.1. Classification (NCBI taxonomy): domain Eukaryota; kingdom Metazoa; phylum Arthropoda; class Collembola; order Entomobryomorpha; family Tomoceridae; genus Tomocerus; species Tomocerus mixtus. The sequence goes on along the minus strand of JAQFYC010000011.1, from coordinate 38,083 downwards.
TAAATATTAAGTACTTAATTGTAGACGATAACTTATATGTACTATGTATAGAAAGTAAACTACTGTAGATAAGTACTACAATACAATATAGGATGTACTTTATCAAATAAATAGCTTAAGCTAAATTATACTATACCAATTCAATACTACTACAATGAATCACACCCAAAAACCAGCAATTAAATAAGAAACTTAGGTACTTGAATCAAGTAAAAGCTAAATAAATAAATAAATGTTATACCGTCGACTGTGTAATGTAAATATGAAATTGTGCCGCATTAAAGATACTCATCACATAAACATTATCCTCTGTTCCTTTTCTAACAATATTATACTTATCCATATTGAATTGAATTAGAACATTTCAATTTCAAGACATGTGTCTATTAAATAATACATTAAGTACGAACATATTTGTCAAAATCAAAATGCATCTAATCTGTATTGTTATCGACCGTTATATTGTATATTGTAATCTATACCATATGGCTATTGATAGCTAAATACAGATAACTAATCTACTAATCGTTAAGTAAATATAAAATACAGTATAACATGTACCTATCCCCAGCGTACATCAAGTATTATTATATATATATACTGTACTACTGTATCGTGCATCAACTTAGTATTTGTACACGTACATATAGTGATAGTACTATTTAACTGGCAATATTTAGTAATAATAATAAAGTTACAGTTACGCATAATAATTACTCAGAAAATGTATGTACAATGTACTTGCAATACAATACACTAAATAAATTAAAAATTACATACATAAATATAATGTCAAATAGGTCAGTTACGATTAGAAAGCATACATTAACATAATAGTTAATGGGAAAATGCGTAACAAAGCAAAATAAGAGAGAAAAGAAAAGAAACATTCAAATGTATCTGAGAGAGTCAGTGTTATTAATAATTAAATATTACAACCAGTGATTTGATATTTAGCTAGAGAGAAATGTGTATAAATATTTTGGTTATTATACCTCAATGTTTCCTGAATACAATAAGTAATACATTTTATAGTTTGCTATATACAATTATGCTACACTCTGCATGTAGACATTTTTATTAAGACTTATTACTTATTAGGACCTGACCTGATCTGACCTTACCAACAATAAACCATACCATACCATATAAATACCAGAGCAGACCATCTTTTGAGGCTAAAATGTTTTTCTAGTTATAGTATTATCAATTACTAATTATGACTTATACATAAGTATTCATTGTTACTCTTACATACATAAGCTAATTAATTATTAGCGATTTGTAATTTGTATTATTAGGATAAGTAGTACGGTAGTACTTACTTAGATAGCTATTGAATTAGACTTATTTATTACATTGTATTTCGTACACATCTTATGTAAATGTTTTTTAGTTTTAGATTGCTTTATGTGTCACCCGCTCTCACTGCGAACGCTACGTATTTTAGTAGTGAGTGAGGGAAAGCTCAGAAATTGACTTCATATTTAAATACTATTGTGTATTATATTATATCATATTAGTAGAGTAGAGCATTGAATATATGAACTTCTTATTGTAAGTAATTAATGTACAAGTACAATTATTCGTTTTGCATGGTGCTCAGAATTTGATTTTCTATGACCATGTCTCAATCAAGTTGTTTCTATAAGATAAAACAGTTTTCCCAAATAAGGATGATTCTGATATTGTTGTGAGAATGAATTTCGTGTCAAATAAACAAGTACATAATACATATTGAAACAGAAATACAAAAGATATTTACTGCATTGTTATTCTGCATAACTGCATGATAGTCATTTCATCTAATTCTCATTAGCAGGTAACTGCATTGCATTATCAGACAAGATTTCTCATTTTTTGACTTGGGATAGGCGCTCTCACTATCTCAGTACATATCATGATGATTCAAACATATTTGCACGTTCGTGCGATAAAACTATATAGGTAAGTGTAACAAGTAACAATAATGTTTAGCGCTATTGAGTGAAGTGAGTAGTTGATTTAAATTAACAAATTTTAGCTAAAAGTTGTAACAATTATAACACTCCGTAGATTACAATCGTGCACTTTGAAATCAATATTTGAACTTTTGAACAGTATGAGCGATCTTAGCAACAGGGAGCTGTAGTATCACACAGAACACAGGTGATTTTTACATGTCATTTTATAAACTCATTGTATATTATTGGAAATAATGGCTACACATAATCTTAAGTGTCCAATTATATTTATCTTAGTAATTTCGATCCTTTTAAGTAACAAATGTATTGATTACAATTTACATTATACATTGGAGACGTGATATATATATATATATATATAGTATAACGATATGTAATACGGTATGATATAACTCACCTCTTCAATTTTTTGGTCCAGCATTTTAAAGAAATCGAGCTGACTCGAGCTAGCTTCTCTGAAATAATAAATAAATCATGTAGTTAGTACAAGCTCATGAATACCTTTTACGTGTTAGATTTCTTTAAATTCCCACCTAATCTACTACTAAATGCTTAGGCTAGGATTTCTTTCACTATATAATAGATTCTATGGAAGAATGTGCCAACAATAATCACATTCACAAGTTAACATATTGGTGCACACTGGCAACCCTTGCCATTGTGGTTCAATATAAGTAGCTCAATTAAATGGGAATGTAAAAGAACTGACTCCAATTAAAAAAAACTGTTTTATGAAACAAACAAGATACTTATTCAAAAGACAATAATTAAATTCGGTAATCTGTACCTTCAAGGTTCATAAGGATTTTTAGCATCTACAGAAATTTTGCAGTTAAAAATGCTATTCATAAAAATGTACTAAGAAACAGGAAATATGTAGTGTCGTATACATAATCTAAGTTATATTTGTACCCATCGAAAACATCATTTATTATTGATTGATTGATTGAATTTATATTAAGTAGGCACTTGTTTTGCGTGCGTTATTACGTTATGAGGTCACCAAGATTGAAAGATTGACTCAAGATGAGTAATAAATGTTTTTTCTATTCAAGGCTAAATTGTCTCAATTCCTATTTCTAACATTTGCACAGAAAATTGCAACTCCGAACATTACATATTTATAACAGGGTAACTGGAACGAATTAGCGTACAAGTACATACACAAACAAGCTACGGTACTTTCTACGTATGCGTATGTATGTAGCTACATTTCAAACATTAATTACAGCACGGCGGATTTAGATGTAATACAAATGGTTAAAAGTTTTAAAACAGGCTTAAGTAACCACAGACAAGTTATTATGTTTACTTAAGCTAACATGTGCTGCAATACATAAATACATACTCAGCCATACAAACACACCGTAATGTTTAATTGTGCCAAAAAAAGTTGAGTACCTACTAATGGTGAGTCAGTCAGCCAAACTACGAACGAAATCTCATCACATGCAGCCTCCCAAAACTACGAAGCGTACACAGAGTTAGACATCCTAAAAACAATTTAATTCACTACAAACAAACTTTGCACTAAAAAAGAACTGCGTTGGCGTCACTGATGATACAGAGAGGGCAAGGAAGCGAGGTAAACGGTAAACCAACAATAACAGACAATATATTACTCTATACTGTGTTATACCTATAATACGTATGTACATATATGTAGAATGTATAAATACATTTATAATACATGTTTTTGAATTTGATGAAAAATTGTCAAATTGTTACATACATACATATATAATACATACTTATTACAAGTTTAAGTATATTGGTAACAATAACAATGGACACATCCTCAATCCTCATTTATAAAATATATGGGAATAAATAATATACAAATTCTTTCAACCTCTGCACGTTCGAAAATTGCATTTTGTAATGCAATATTCATTCATGCTGGTCAGATTTTAGGTACATCTATTTGCTTCATTAACTGTAAACTGACAGAAATAGCTCTGATCGTATAAAAAATAGGGAGATTTTTATAAGCGGGTAATTATGTGAAATTGATCATTAAATGTGATAATCTGGGGATACTAATTTTACAAATTAATAATGTTTAGGCATACATAAATATTTTAGGATTTTATTTTTTCCATGCTTTTTTGCATTATTTAATAGCTAAAAAACATTGAATGCTCACATATAGCTACAATGTTGAAGAATAAGTATATTAAGTAAGCGTGTATAATTTTACTTTCAAATAAGCACGTCCTTAAATGCACAACATATACAACCGACTTTTAAATATCATGGTTGGCGCATAGTAAAGAAAGACATACACATAAGACAACAGCAATAGCAATAGCTAATAAGATGAAATAACGATTGTCAGAGGTAACTATGTCTATAAATATTACACACATAGTATATAGAGTCGTACTTTCATTTCTTTCTCTTTTACTTTCATTACGGAGAAAGTCAAAAAAGTAACTGAATGAGACAAAGGACTTACGATTGCGCTAATAGTGGAACACAAAAGGGTGAGTCATTGTTGCTGTCTAGAGACTTATTGGAAGGGTTGCGTACAGATGAGCCAAGTAATTGTAGCCCATGTAATAAATCAGTATTTGCTTCACAGTGATTGCCCTCGATCATGTCGCCGTTCCCCTTCGGTGTGACACTTGGCTCGTCTTTCTTTGAGCGACGCCGTCGACATCTCCGAAAGAATGGGCGGATATGACTATTGTTGCATCCCATTATCTATTGGTTCATATACATACATCATTTTAGCGAACTTACTTTTTACTTCTCAGACTGACGAGGATGAACATAATTTTGTATAGATGACTACTGAACAATATTTAATTGGTCATCTAAAATGGATAATACATAAAATGCATATTAGCAAGTAGGCACATAATTTCATTGCATTGACATAAGGTCTAATATGCGTGATGTCGGTATAGAAAATTATACCATGTCTTTATGTCTGCAATAGTAAAAAGAATTAATTAGGAATGAGGGTTTAGTTTTTGAAATATACGTGATTTGATGTTTGAAGAAGACGACAATGAACCAGATTGGATCGTTTTCGATCAGATCCTCATAACGACCAGGAAGACTTGGCAGGTTCACCGATTTCTTCGGAAGGAGGCACACCCGCTCGTCATTAGTCGTGAACCAGGAAAAGCCTGGCAGAAATAAATATTATGTTTTGGCATTTAGACACAAGGAGTGAATCTCAATTTGGAACAGAACAGAAACTGAGAGATGAACTGAATTGAATGATTTAGCACTTGAGTAATTTCTTGGTGTCCGAAGTGAACTAATTTATTTGCTTTGGATGTGATGAAAGTAGGATTCTCTCCTGCAATAACTACAACATATATTATTTCTAATAGAGATACGGAAGCCTAATGGTAAGTATAGTAGCGTAAACGTAAACGTAAGGTATACTAAAGTAAAATTAGAGTTCTGAGTTTGTCTGGCTAGTTTGACTTGGCTTTGCCTTGATATTATTTGCTAGTATGTTTGTATGTATGTATGTGTACTTATGATAAAGTCTATTTGGTCGCCTGCTTTGTTGCTTATGCTTACGTACGTAGTTTGCTAACTGAATGATTCGGAGACACACAATCACAATAGAATTGTAGAACAGACGCCTCACAAGTGGCCATTCGCAAGTCAAAATAAACTCACACAGCAGATTCTACTACGAATACCACAACTTGTTGCTAAAAGCGATCGATGGAGGATTGCATGAAGAGGCCTCCCACCGACGCAATCGCAGGACCCGTCTTTCTAATACCCGGGTGTTATTTTATCTATATCTACATACATTGTATCTATCTAAGGCGAGGCAAGGGATTTCCCTCGCCCCTACTTACATGCACTTACTTACATAGTACACATACACACCCTCCTTTCCTTAACTTAACTTACTTTTACATTACATCATATACTGCATAAAATAGACTTCTAATAATATCTTTCTACCCTAACAGATTCCTAGAATATTATATAATTCCCGTATACCTATGAATAAATGCTACTTATGTTATAGGTACCTTCATATGTATTTTCTTGCAAACTTCTGCCGGATATACATACAATGTATAGTAAATATGTATGATATCAAATGGAGAAGAGTTGAGTTTCTTCCTTCGCCACTCTCTTCTTGTTTGTTTATTTTAATTTCTCTCTTTCTACTTTATACTGGGAGGGAATCACAGAAACAACTGGGTTAAGTGTCTTAAAGTAACAAACACAGTCGTACTGTGTAATAGTAGTGTTCTGTACTACGTCTGTACGTTATGGAATGTGTTGCGTTACCAGTTACGTCGCAATGTGATAGTGATGAGCTATGTTTAATAATGCAATGTAATGTGTGCACTCCAATCCAACTCCAGATTCTCTTTTGACTATCTGTCTCTTCTTCTCTCGTCTCTCTCTTCAGTTACATACAACACTGCGGTCGACTTCAAATCCTCACTTTCCTGTTCCTCTGGTTCTGGGTTTGGTTTGGGAGAAACCGAAAGATTTTCAGTAGTAGATGTATTTCTATTATAAGTGTGCAGTACACTACACACTTGCGTTCTCTGTTCTGTACACTGTATTAGTATTCTTAAAGCCCTAGGCTCACTCCTGTTCTCTTCGGTTTTCTCTGTTATAGGCAATATTGTACAGTTGTACGATATTTGTACTTACTTTTAGTGTGTTTGTACAAATGTAGTATTTGAACTGGAGAACGGGAACAGACGAGACCAAATACAATCCAATATTACTTACTTTCATACAGCAAGGCAAGGGGACACTATATACAAATAATACAGTATTAGTCAAACCATATCAGTAGATGAAGCCAAAATAAATTCTCAGTTACTCTAATGCTAGTCCAAGTGAAACTGGAAGGCTGGTTATGACTATGACCTGCAAAAGTCTACTGTCTAAAATTACATACATACTGACATAAGCATAGTGTTAGGTAAATGTGACGTCAGAGATCAGTCAAGTAATGTAAGCAGCTACAGCATTATTATTTGCACTTACTCTCTGATATGATATGGAATATGGATATTATGGGATCGCTATTTCCTTAATGCAAATATAGTACTTTGTTGTGCATAGTACTAATGTGCAATTTCCACTTCTGCAAATGCTGTGTAATATATGTATGTATTTATATCCAAGAAAGAGATGTGATATGTAGTTTCCTTTGTAAATTGTGACAAGGTTTTGCTTTAGTTAGATATAAGCTTACATTTCACTAATCGTTAGTATTTAGCATTAGCTCAGATTTAGTTCTTGTTATGTTGACAGATATCAAAGGTAGACTTTCATAACAGCATTCAACATAGCTAATAACATTAACCATTGCCATGCAATGATTTTCCTACTGCGTACTTCATATTTCATATCAAGGCTCAAACTCAAATTTGGTGTTGATATGTAGTTGATTTCTATTTCTATGGAACATACTACCTATATACATACATAAATACATTTTGGCTGGTTCTGGTTCTGGATCTGAATCCGAATCTGGATTTCTCTCCTGTTCTGTCCTGCCTTTCTCATTTTAGTTTGCCTTGAATTGAATTAATGCTCAATTGCCTTGGTTTTAGTTTGCTCTGAATTACGTGTTTGCTTTTATTACTAGCTAAGCACAGCAGCTCCTCATAAAACACTCTTATCATCAGACTGAGAATGGCAGTAAACATGTGCCGTGTTTAGGTACTTGTCTTACGCTTGCATTTCATGTGATACCGACGATGTTGATTTGATGTCTTAGCCGTGTTCTATTGTTACTCCTTTTGCTGACTTGCTGAGTATTCTACTGGTTCCATGTGGATTGTATGTGAGTCGAATAATGAGCATTGTGTTAATTCTTTCCTCGTTAGAGACAGAATTGCAAAATCTGTTATTTGGTAAATGGTAATGGCACTCAAAGCATAACAGTAGTTGCTAGTAGCTAGTCTAGTAATAAATAGCAAGCTTTCCTTATTCTATCTCTACATGTGAAAGTAATATTGCCAATTTTTATTTGCTAAAGCTTTTAGGGTTATTTAGTTTTGATTTGGCTTGACTGCTGCCATATTGTCCTTCTAACACCTACTGGAACCAACAGTATAAATATACAAATACTGTCTATAGATACGTATAGACTATTTTCTCATGGATATAGATTTATTTTCATCCTGCAAAATGGGCCAAATTGTCGTTTATTTCTTATATAAATAGAGAGGTCTCACTACAGCATGACATCGTATGGCAATCCCAGGTGGCTTTCTTTGACGCAAATCATTAGGATTTTCTTTGTAGTTTGCTATTGGCAGTACAACATATGAACGGTAGGTAATAAAATTGCACACTCAGGTGTGTTCAAAACCATATAAACAAATACTCAATAATTTAGGACAGTTAAAAATGTCGCATTGTAATAAATATACGATTATGGACCTATATAGTAGTACCTGTTTCCTTATAAAGTATACTTATGTAGGTACTATGGAATATGGATTATAAAGATTTAAAATTTTTAACTATTTTTTAGTTTATTTATCTGTAGTACTTAGTTCATTATGGATAACAAATATTTGCAATCGCTCATTATAATCATTCTACGTTTATGAACTTTTATGGCGTATTTGTAGTAATTAGCCAGGAAACCAGGAAAACTATCAAATTATCATACAGTCATTAATTGCATTCATGTCAGACATGAATGCAAAAATTCTGTTCTTCAACTTACAATGATAATTTATTTATTACTATTACCTTAATTAATTACTATGTTTAGTTAACTAATTAGATCATCCTGTAAAACAATGTTACACTTATTCGTTCACTCATGAATTTTGTTTACATTATCTCGTGCACCTTTAATTGAACTTAATTGGGCAACGTATTGATTTATAAACCGCTATTACCAGGAAGTAATATATTTTTCTTTACACAATCGCTATTTTGACAATTGGGATTCAATTATGAAGGAAGCAAAATATAAATGTGGAATTATAGGTAGGTGGATTTGTTTACATGTACTAATTACTTATTATTAAGTATTTAATCATTGTGTGGCTGGGCTTTATTCGGCATTAGTAGAAGAGATGCATTGTCCAGTAAAGAAAACATAAACATTAGAAATAACTTGGCCAAATTAATACGTACTATAATTGTGTCATCGTTGTAAAACAATGCTGATGTAACATGACCTTTAGCACAACTCCTGTTTAAAGGTCATTATCCTAATTTAGATTTAGAATTTTAATTAATGCCTCGGCAAACAATAAATGAATGCTAAAGTATAAAATGAACAAAGAAGTACAGACTGTGTGAGAATGTGAACAAATGCGATCGTGATAGCCTTTACAAAATGAGCAATAGGTGGTGTAGCAATACCGAGGAACGTTTGTCGTTCTGCTGGTAAGCTTTCCTTTCCAAACTACAGAGTGCTTAATGTTTGTGTTTTAGGTTCATGCAACTTGGTTTTCAGTTTTGGCTGCTACATAGAATCAACATTAGCTTTCTGCTTTGCTTCTTCCTATGAAACTTAGTAAATAACGGTAAATGCACGAGAGGTTTAAGCTAAGAGAGAGCATGGTAGAGCTACAGCATTTCTATGTGTGAGTGAATAAGCGTGTGTATGCGTGTTTACAAAAGTTACGTTATAGTACTATTATTACATAGAAATAGATATGCCATTTATAAACACATATTATATATAAGTATGTATACAGAAGTATAAAGTATATAGACGGCTACATTTAAGCTACAAAGAAGGGTGTTTGAACTCCTATCCTATCGTGTATCGAATTGATCATTGTATTATGTTGTTGTATGTAAATAAATGTCTACATGACATACTATTCTATGTAACAGTTGAATTTTTATTAGCAAAGGTATACAACTAATCTGTTCCTGCTTAAACATAGTATCAGTACATATCTGTATTTATACCTGTCTTTATTTAGAAGTACTTACTAGATTAGATACACACTTCTATCATGCAATAATAAATGTGTTTACTGAACTGACTGCTACACAATGCTACTACTGTAGATAGATACTTGCATGTATGAATTTCTTGTCTGTACGTACACGGTGGCTTTTAATACGTAATAACTACATTGAGACTGATTTATCTCCATTTTTATATGCATAGTTAGTTGCATATTTTTATACATATCTACACTGATTGAGAGCTCATTCCGTTATACATCAGTGGTCAGAATATTATAAAACTAATACCTTTGAGCAATGGAGTGGTCATGCAGTGGCTAAAAATGGAAAAATTGTATTTTTAAAACGCAGCTCATAACTTTTAAAACACAATTTATAACATTTTTCTAATGTCCAAAGTAATTTGGAAATAAAAGAGCATCTTTGAGAGAGAAGCCATTGGTTTAATGGTACGAACGATTTTTTTCTGAACATTTGTATATTTTGCATGTAATAGGTTAAAAATAGCATCTAAAATTACACAATAAACATCGCAATGTAATAAAGTGACTAAATATACGTTGAATTGAAATCGGGTCGTATTTAATTTGGATACAGCTATAGACTCTACTTGGCCTACCTACATAGATTAAGCATTAACTAAAACCGAGTTGGTTTACTTAAGCATGTCTGTCTAGTTAATTTGCCTTACGTTGTCTGGCAATACAATTAAATAATATCCTCCGAGTCAAAAATACAGATAATAGCGTAATGTAATTGTAGTATGGTTAAGTATTGTATTATGATGTCACGTATGGAATAATTTACTTTGCTTACGGTGTACATAGTTTTATATTTATCTATATCCATTGTTATTTGTTCAATTGTACATTCATTTGCTTAATTCAGGTCTTCCAGTTCCGTTCCTATTTATTTTTATTGAAGTTTCATTCAACTGACAATTTATTGCACTGTCTTCTGCTGAGTTCCTATTTACATTACAACTCATATTAATACCTTGATACAATATTCGTATAAGCATTTCTGCTTAGTACACTTAATACATATTAATAAACGCTGACAGTCCATGGCCTGAAGGAAAAATCGTTTGCTAACTACAAATACTAATAAAGATGTGATAAAATACACCAGACAATAGTTTGCATACTAAATATATTTATATACCTATTCATATGTGCAAAAAGTTATGTACAATGCAATGCATTCAAAGTTATTGTTAGCATACAGGAAGAAATTTGTTTCATATTAGTTAGCAATCCCCTGAGATAATAAGGTATGTTGACCGAGCGGAATTTTAATGCGTTAAACAAAAATGCTCGTGTCGCATTAGTTGCTGGAATGAATGAAGAAATACTTATTAAATACAATAATGGCAATAGCGATGAACTTTCCGATAGGTGAATACACAGAATATCAACTACTTATTACTATTATATGTTATGTAACTTGGTTTCGTTGAATGATTCTGCTAACAACAAAAGCAAGACGTTACGAGAATATCTTTCTCGGTTATTGTCTTTCTCTGTCTGGAATAGAATTGATTGAATGAATTTCCGGTCTACCGGTGTACAGCACACTACCACATTACAGTATTAGTACAGTAGTAGTGTTCTTTATCAGAATCAGAACTCAAATGGAATTTCAATTTCCTACCCAGCTTACTGATATTCTCCGTACTGTCTTTATACTGCATAGCCATATATAGTAGGTATTAATATTATCGTAGTTGTATTTGGTTTGGAGCAAACTGATTGTCATATTTGCTAGCAATGTACAATAAGCTACGGATGACAAATATTTGATAAATACAGATATAGCAAAAGGTATAATAAATAGAACTAATACAACTTTGTATTAATGTTCAATGTAGTCAAATCGGTTATTTATTTGCATAAACTTCTGTCGATCTACGACAGATAATCCTTGCTATTTACCTATGATGGATGTGAGCATTTTTCTGATTCTGCTGCTGTAATGCAAATATGATTTCGTTATTATATTCAGTGTAAGTTAAATGTGTTATCTAACTAAGTTACAAACTATTTATTTGTATTTCCGATTCAATTCTAGCAGCGTTTGCATAAAAGTTATTCTGAATGCATGAGGAGTTAATCACTCGCAGATTAAATGCTTTTCTTGTTAACAAACTCATTAGAAGTTAATAAAATTTGTATTAACAATGTTCTCTGGTAGTTAGAGTAATGCATTTGTTACGTTAACCTATTCTTACTACACTCTATAGGCACTTTGGGTTCCATTAATAATCTATCGCGGTAGTTATACTTGTGTACACTAAAGTACTTAATTATTGCTATCTGTAACACTAAACATAACTAAAATGTCCTTATATGTACACATGTGTAACAAAATACATCGACGAGGTATAATATGTATGGTAAACATAAATGTTACAAAATGAATCTATTTATCTTACAGTGGAAAACCAGAATTATCTGGCAAGACTTTCACTGTTGCATTAATATCGTGTACCTGCTTATATTTTTATTGATTAATATCTGTCTGTTTATTTATTAGCTTTCTGTTTTTATCAGCAATCTAGAAGCATATAACTCATCAAAATCTTATTTAGTTTATCTCCGCCAGTCATATTAACTGTTGCTTGCACTTTGGATAAATACTATAGTGCAATTAATCATTACTTGACTTCTGTAGTTCCTTAACACTAAAGCTATTGAAATCTCTTTGTTTTGTAAACAATATTGCAATTGCAAAATTTCTTTTTCTGCAATGCAATGCATTTACTTTGCCTAAAAATATTTTAAATGCAGCTTTGTCTCTTTGATTCACATTAAAAGTTGGTAACAAAGTCATGGAGTTAAGTAAAAAGGTAACTTCGTTTTTCCATTATGTTTAAGGTACTTGAAATGAATTGAAACGTGCTTTAGGAAAAGGGTCACTCCATGCGCATTTTGACAGTGAGGATATTCTGCAATATCTGCTATACTGAGACTACAGGACTACTATATACACATTTTATGTGCTACAGATTTATATGATATACGTGTTTACATATGCTATATGCTATATTTATTCTGTGTACTGATTACAATGTTGTCTACCAGTATAGAGACACTTTCAACTTATTTCTTTCTCTATAAAAAAACGTCTGTTTAATATTGTATGCAACTATGTATATATTATAAGCCCCGATATTATAAATCTAAGGTTGCTTATGTAAATCATATCATTAACGTAACACAAACAAATGTCTACAACTACAAACTATCATATAGGTAGGTAGTTATGACTTATACACATAGAATGCCAATGTCATGTTACACAAAATGATGTACCATCCTAAATGCAATTATTCTCACAATTTTGCCACCATTTTATTTACGATCATTTAGTCACTACTAGATTATAATTGTAGTTAGACGATAGTAGTACTGATTAATTGCATTCAAATAGTTCTGTTCGCAGTGATCTAGCAACCTAATTACTTATACGAGTGAGGGCTAAATGATGTTTTTATTTAGCACCAGCTACTAATCACATGAGGGCTAGGGTAAGTATACGTATTAAATTGATGACTAGTTCAGTATGTTTACACTAGAATAAATATCCATGCAAACAGAACATATTTTGTGTCAACCTCAACAATTAGCTTTGCGAGTACAAAATTGTTGATAATAAATGTTGATACATTTGCAATTAAAATTGGCATTGGTAATCAATTTTTGACAGAGGAGCATAATGATTTAAAAATATTGTTCTGTACACAATACAGTACGTAATGCAAACAAGCATAAATTATTTTATTTAATCGTTAATAGTGATGACAAAGTAAAATAATTATTTTTTACTCAAGCGTTTACAAACGCAACATTATGTATGTAGATTACTGTTGATAGTACCATAATCATTGGGACAAGCTTGCAGTAACACAGTATAGCTATAGTGTATTTTTAGCAAGGGAGACAGGAAAAGAACTGAATTGTCACTTTTGCGTATATAATTCATGAGGATACGCATAATTCGCAGAAAATGGTATGGATTTCACCTACGACTAGAGAACGTAGAAAATTCTGGCCGGAATACGGAAAGAGAAGCCGTCTCGTCATTATTTCCAGTTCGGGTGGATGATTCTATATACTATGTAGTAAAAGTAGGGAACTCTCAGTTCAGTTGAGTTTCTTTTCAGTAGGTTTCAAACCTGGCTTGGGCTGGCTTGGCTTGATTTGACTTGGGTTGGCTTGCAACTCCGCGAAACAAGTCGTCGACCGACACCGACCGAGTACGCACATCTTCAGTTCAAATCCAGGACATACACGTGACAGCTTTGCACTTATACTCTTTGCTTCCTTCAGCCATAACATAATACGCTCTCTCCTTACCTTGCAAACTTGCTTTTCGCATCCCACGCACTTTTACAACTTTTCCTTTGTACGCACTCTGCATCTGTAGCGTATCTCTCTGACCCGGATAAATGCCTATCTATCTCCATCAATCCAACCAATGTTATTGTGAAATAATGTGTAGAAATTAAATACACAACAAGCAAATTTTTACTGTTGAATGTTCAATTAAGTAAACGAATTCACTGTTCAGTATAGTAAAGACAAATCTGCAGACTTATCAATTCAATTAAACCATAAAATGTTTTATCATCATTATTTCGTAAGTAAACTGGGTCCAAAATAATAATAATAATAAGCATGATTTCTAATGATTTGACTATAGCAAAACTTTATGGAAATGCCTGTATGTAAATGTGGATTTGTAAATGTGATTTTGCTTAAATGACAAAATGATTAAAATATCGCGAAGCAAAAATTACTGCGTACGTAATATTTCGTATAATTGATTAATGTTCAGGTCTTTTAGTTCTTATGAAGTTTAAGAAAATTGTCAAAGAAAGCAATTAGTATTAATAATTTATTGCATAGCTAAATGTCAACATTTTCCAGTATCATTGTTTGCAAATGTCGCCTATGAGCTAATGGTGTCACTTACTGTGATTTCTGAGTCAGTAGACGGTTATACGAGAAAATAATTCTTATACATAGAAAGCTATATGTTGCTATATGATATCACATCACATCAGCAATGTTTACTAGGAGTTTCCTACAATTCCTACGTTTCGTTGCGTTGATTTGTATATGTATAAAGGAGGAATGTACATGCACATGTAGTATACGCATGCATGGTACTATTTATTTACAATCATTGTAATAATACGGAAAAAGAAAGTGTACAGTGTACACTAATAATGTCAATATTATGATATTTGAGTCGCTTTACTTAGGTCTGGTCTGTTTTCTGGTATGAGTTTGATGATTACTTTGCCCTTATAAACATTAAATAGTTCACTACCAACATTAAATTGAATTCAATGCAAGCATCATCACTTTCATCACTAACTTAGGTACAAATAAGTGCGGAGTGTAATATTTCATGAAATGCATAAACGATGACTAGAGCAAAATCAAGTCAAGTCAAGCCAACGCAAGTGAATTGAAATCAAAGCCAAAGCCAAACCAAGGCAGGGCAAAAGACGAAAATCCAATCCAAGTTAAACCAAGCCAAGCCACAACAAAATACATTACGTTATGTACCCAACCAAGATACTAACTAAACTAATAAACTCAAGTAACATTAGATTAGAGAGACCTAGTCGTGTTATGTATGTACTGTATGTAGTATGCACTAAAGCAGGCAAAAAGCTTACGCATGTTTTGTTTGCGTACTTGTAATACAATACGAAAACACACTCACCATTACCATTGCATAGCATAACAGCTAAGCTCGCACTTTACTTTTCTGATTCTGTATGTATGCATATACTGTAGTTAATAGTTAGCTATAAGTAGGTGCCTAGTGCCTACTTATAGTTAACAACAGAATAGAACTGAGCTTAGCTGGCTGAACTGGCAAAAACAGAACTTGAACTGAGCATTCATACATAAGTATGTACATAAATACAATAACATGCATACCTACATAGCACACTACTGTTCATTACACGCATAGGGCAAGCAGGCAGTCGTACATACATAAAGAACATCCTATTCTCTCTCACATAAACATCAACATCAACAACACAACCATCATGCAATCCAATCCAATGTAACAAACACTCGCAATTACAATACATACAGTACAGTACAGTCAGTAGCTGCTTCGTACCATAATTTACAATGTTATATGTATAATATACATAGTTGAATATATTATTACGGTTATGTAACATAATCTCTTTTCTTTTCTGTGTTACGCATATGGTTCAGTTCACTTAACTTACTACCACATAGTGTACATGCACGTATAAAATAGGTTCAATAACTACGCGATGACTCCCTACATTACATAGTTGTACTTGTGCATACGTACATAGGTACTTTTAGATAAATCTCGATGTATTACATAACAAAATGATATGTACAATTGTAATTAAATGTATTTTTCTGCATTGTACCGTACGTAGAGATATTTATGTACTTGAATTTGTGTATGTAGTCTTGTAACTATTTATATGTAGGGCGTACTATACACATGTCTTCCAATATAAATAGGAGTCAGTACAGTATTGATGACAATGAACTTGGGTTAGTAGTGTAGTGTAGAGAAAGAGATAAGTTGGTCTGGCCTGACATTGTCATTGGGATTGCTTCTTTGGGAAGTATACCATTATGCCATTATCATTATTACTTTATATATTATGTACTACATAGGTATGTATGCTAATGTTTGTAAATAATAATGAAGATGTACCATAGAATATACGTTATGTAATAGATGTTACGTATATTAGATGCATATACATGTAGAAAGATATTTATTGCAAATATCACATCCTGAAAGGATAAAGATGATCAAGATGATGACATTCATGTTTTCTAGGTTTAGTTTTGAATGTTAAACTGAACGTGGTTGGGATTCAACTCTGGGGCTTGAGATTGTACTTGGACTGGTTGTGAATTGTGGATGCATGTTAGCCTGTGTGATAATATTGTGCAAAAATAAAGTTGTAGTATGTACATATGTAAATGTTTCGGATTAAGTGGGAAGGTGGAGGTCAGTGCGGATGGGTCAGTAGTGCGTTGGTAGTATGCAGACTTTAGGATGGGACGCTCTGTTTTTTAGTCAAAGGGATAGTTATAGCGATAATATTATTATAGGATATCAAGAGTTGCGTTGCCTTGCGTTAAGTGGTTTGGTTTGGCTTGGATTGGGTTTTGGATGTCTGTGATGTGACTGTGCCTGTGTTGATTGAGAGAAAATAAATGTGTTTACAGTACAAACTACATTGTATGATATGATATGTAATGTGGACAGTGGACAGAGATATATCCTTTACATTATGTTGCATTATATATTTAGGGGTTATATAAATTTTGCAAGTATTAAATAAGTTAGATGATGATAGTAGTAGTAGGTAATAGTAAATTGTATTAGTTTAGTTGTATCACTATGTATGCTATGTATGTATATGGTAAAAAGAGGAGCTAACTCAATTCAACTCTAGTCAACTCAACTGGCTGGTTGGTTATGTTATATGTATGTTGTTGGAGGCGGAAGAATGCAGAAGAGTACAGTTATGTTATCCCCTTCAGGAACGGCTCATCCGAGTTCAATACTCCTTCTTCAGTCAGTCGGTTCTGCTAAACTCGTGCGGTTGGTCCGTCCTGAGTACCATAGTGTGTATAGTAGTTGAGTCCGTGTTCTCACAACAGTTCACAGTCAAAGTCACCGTCAACTCATTCAGTTACTTACTTTACTTACCTCCTCTCTTCGTCTGCCTAGCCTTGCCTAGCCCTGGTCTGGCCTGAGCCTTTACCCTTCCCTTACAACAGTGGATTGGATTTGCCTGCCTGCCATCCTGGCCTGGCATGGTTTGCTCTGCAAAATATTATACTATACTCGCTGAACTGAGTGTACTTATGCTACAGAGTCCGTGAGCAGCTCCGTACCGTCAGTTCTGCAAGCCAGCCAGCGCACATTGTCTAAGCTCCTTTGCCAAACCAAAGGAAACCAATCCAAACCAGGAACGAAGCACGCCTTTGCTCCTACATAATACTACAACATTATCATTCACTGCTCCACAATAATACTATCAGTATCTCCGAATAGAAAGGAATACAAACTAAAGTGTCAAGTGGAAGGTTCCAGCCTTTACAGACCAGACAGCTAATCTACCACCGTGCTCATATTTATAATCTAATCTTAAACATAATAATAACAAAACCGAGTTACGTAACCTTAACGTAACCTGGACAAACGTTACACAAACTAAACTCCGACTTTTCCCAATTCAGTGCATTACATTTGGATTTCCATTCGATACATACAGTACACACCTTCGGATTTGGTGTGGCATTAGCCTGGATCCCCTGGCAAGGCCTAAACCTAAACCTTTTAACTAAAATACATATGATCATTGCCATTGTTTATGTACGTGTCTAAAATTATACTACAAATTATTGCGTCACCATTCAGCGTGCTATAACTCTAACCGACTCAACTCAAGTGTCAATTCCTCTTCATTCCACAATTAGTCCTCTTGCTTATAAGCTGATTCAGCAAAATAAAACAAAACACATTGTTCCATGAACTCTACATAATCAACTTACATATTACAATAGTGTATTAAATTTTTCTTAACTAAGGGTGCTGCTAGTACAATCGCTTGTTACATAACAAATTTTTCTATTTATATCTAAATAGATAACACAAGTGTTCAAGTGCTAATATACTTAACAACAAGAAAAATCTTTGTGTCTACTCCGTGTTGTTGTACTTGGAATTGAATTTAA
Source organism: Tomocerus mixtus (assembly GCA_034694165.1). Lineage (NCBI taxonomy): Eukaryota > Metazoa > Arthropoda > Collembola > Entomobryomorpha > Tomoceridae > Tomocerus > Tomocerus mixtus. Next base: position 19,437 of record JAQFYC010000011.1, on the reverse strand, counting down.
AAATTGTACTAAATAATTTAAAGTGTGAATAAGTTTTTCGTATTATTGTGTGGACCCATTTTACTCTCAGGATAAATGGGAGGATGAGTCCAGGATGCCGAGCACTATTCGAGGTAATAATTTCTTCTTTATCTTAGCTTACTTATTAGTTAAGTATTTTTAGATCTATAACGCCACATTCAAAAGTTAAGGTCATCGTACATAGACGTAAACGTAACCAGCTCTACATATGTAATTTGATCTCAAATATATCTTAAGATACCTCTGTATACTATACAGATAGTAATTCAATGTTATTTATGTATAGTAATAAATGATAAACAATAATAGAATATTTTGTGTCAATTTGTAAGTTGATGAGTAATACATAAATGTGTATAGGAAAGGCAAGGGTAAATAAATTGCAAAATTGTGCCCGCTCCTTGATGATAATATATAATTCGCATTTGTTTCCTGACGTTCGCATACATACATACATAGGTTACATAAATAGAGAAGAGCGTAATGGTAAGGAAAACATAGTAGATTATAAGGAGCGAATGAGCGAGCAAAAGTCATAAGTATAAGAATACAACAGTAAAGTAAAGTAAGTAGTGGAGTGTAGTGTACCAGTGTAGACAGTACATAGTATTAGTAAAGTAGTGTGAATGAAACAGGGGGCAATACACTGCGGAAGTATGACTAGCATTATAACGGGCTTACACACACATACGTTCGAGTTATGTCATTATCGATCTAAGCAGGAGCTGCCACATGTATGACAATTTCTTTGTAATTATATTCTAATCTTTGAGCTAAGATTTAGAAAATAATTAGCCAAAGGTGCTAGCAAAGTCTCTCTGTGTCCAAATAATTGTAGTCTTGTCAAAATCTCGGAAGAAGCCTTGAAAAAAGGAATATTGTTGGCGCAGAGTAAATGAGGTGGCAACTGTGCGGTATGTTGATGTCTGAGGTGAACGACCGGGATCCCGTTATGCTCGACTCCGTAACTATGCTGGCCTTAGCAAGGCCGACTCCCAAGCTTCACTCTATACAATATACATACACATACACACTAACTTTAGCTCTATACTCCACTATTCTTATACTTATACCTATACACTGACTCAACTCAACTCCCAACTCAACTCAACTCACTTACACTCAACTCAAACTCAAACTCGCTCACTCCCTTGCCTTGTTGTGTGTGCTCTGTCTTTCCTTAGCACAGAACACGACCAAACTTCCAACGAACTCTATTCGGCCCATATAAACTTTATTACGTATGTATATATGTTATGCGAGTCTGTGTATGTCTAGTTATATGTATTTTTATACTCTCCTCTCAACTCAAACACGTATACAGAATAGAGAATATACAAACTTGTACTTTAGAAACTCTTCAACTCCAACTCCATAAGTGTTTTTAAGCTCATTGTTTTTACTCAGCTGTTTATTGACTTATCTTTAGATACTAGTCCTCCTACTTATTTTCTGTTACTATTATACTGTACTTTTCAATGTCTATGCTATTCTATTACGTAGTAGGTACATATATGAATCTATATAATATGTACTATCTAATAATATGTCAGCGTTGTACCTCACTTCATTCGAACTCGACTCTGTTACACGTTCCGTCGTTACACACGATAACAACCATTGAATACACAATTTATATATTAGTATATCTGTAAAGTTATTTTTATTAATTCACATCTAATACTTTATAGTCGCATGGCATGTTTAAGCTTGTAATTTGACTCTTTTGATATTGAAAACTTACATATACCTACTTGATATGTTACTCGTGTACCACAACGTATATTTACACTCAAGTGCACATAGATACATAAAAATAATGCCGATTTTTTAAATTTATCGTAAATATTGTAGTAGCGTTTCGTAAGAGCTAGTCAAAGTCAAGTCACGTCGTAAATTTTTATTGTCCATAAGGATTATATTACATAATAATAGATTTGCACGCACACTAATTGAGTGTAAATATAAATAGTAGATGTAGTAGGTACCTCTCTGTTCTGTGCTTAGCTTAACTATATTTAGAATAACTACGCATTCAGGAATTTTAACTATGAGTACTCCTATGTAGGCATGCATTGGTTTGCATTGGCATTTTCTCAATGAGGATAATAACACTTATTAGCATAAATCTTCTAAAAGTATTTACTGTCTACGTACACAAATCCCATGCCTTTGGGAGGTGGATGTAGAAATGTAAGTATTAAGGTTTAAGGATTTGAAATATGTAGTAGGGATGTAGCATGTGAGAATGAGCAATAGGATGTAGGTAGGTAATATTTATTAAGCAAATGTTAAACAAACGTCAGGATGGATTCTTCATGTTTCAAGTCATTACTGAAAGAATAGACTTTAGTTTACTGTAATATTTGTTCGGGATGCTTACTTATAAGAATAAGAATTCTTATGTACATATAAAGAAGAAGAAGAACGTTTCTAACTTTATGTACAATGGGTATATTTCTAAGTAAGTAGATGTACATACGAAATGTAAGTATGTAAGAATCTAGGTATATAGATAATGTTGTGTTTGGAATAAAAGGGTGTGCATTGAATTGAAGTTTAGTGACTTGACTGTGTTGTGTTGTAGGGAAACACAATCTATCTCTAAACTCTATACCCCTGTGAAGAACTAACATAATGTAAACTAAGTAAAGTGAGTACCTGTGTGTTAGTGTTGTATGTATTCTCTAGGATAATATTGTATGAGCAAACAAGAGAGAGAGAGAGAAAGAAAGAGTCCCGTTAGTCAGGGAATTTGGCTGCCTTGGGGCTTTAAGCTGGACCTTCACGTTTTTTGACTTAGACATGAGTAGGTACTGAGAGTACGGTAGTTATAACGGGTTCTTACTGTTAACTACGTAGTACTACATAATACATCTGTACAATACTCTATACTTTTATCTACACCTTATATGGGCAAAGTTATATTATATTTGCGTAAAAGGATCTGTGTGTGTATTATACACTATTATAGGTTTCTGTGGTATAATATTATCCATATATACCTATACGATTAAGGTACTAAGGTACCTTTGTATTTAATATATCTGAAGTAATAGTCACAATACGCTTAATGCAAGTCGAGACTTAAGAATTAACTAAAGTTGAAGTTTAAGGAGATTTTACACTATCCGAGACGAGACAGAGACAGACAGCTAAGCTCAACCAGGATATTCCATACTCAAGAAAGGCTACCCTAAAGGCTCAAAACCAATCCACCTTCCCCTTGAAAGTACATAGAATTGTCTTCTTTTACATCCCTTGTTTATGTACAAGTATGTATTATTAACATATCCCAAATATTTATTTATACCTCAAGAATACTCCGTTATATGAAATTCTTGCCACATCACTTCGCATCTCGTCACATTCGTCATTTTGTAAAAATCAGACTTTTTTCATCAATTCACGGAGATGTCTGTCGTTCAAGTCTGGTTTTCTCTCAGTATGGAGTATGGATTAACTTTGGTTATGATAAGTCATGCTAAGCCATCTTGTTTTGTCTTGTCTGATGAGTTTCAAATCAATGTAGTTAACTAACCATTATTACTTCAAGGCATCCAGTCAAGTGAGAAAAATTTTGTATTATATCCTTCTTTGACTGACAAACACGGATCCAAGTTCAACTTTGTAGTCAGAAGGTGTACTGTTCCCAGTGCTTATATACTTTTATAGTAAATCAGGTATTAATTATTCTGTACACTCATTTACGTCGAGGTTGTTAGGCATAGTTGAAACTTGACTTAAAAGATGAGTGCGTATCTTGTCACAAATGTATTCTAACGTCTTTTATTTCGCTCTATAAAGTAAAGACTACTATATATGTACAAAACGTATTATAGGTAAGTAACTCAATAATTTACCTACATAAATGGACTATTGTAGAACAATAACATAACCTGTCCATAGATGGACAAATGCAGATTAAAAAATCAAATAGTATTGTTTTCCAGTATTACAGAGATATTACTTTAGAAGCATACTCATGAGTTGGCCGATTTACAGAAGTACAATCTATGTACATAAATCTAACTACAAACTACATCTATGTACATCTAAACTACAATCTCCTAATTATTTATTGTCTGGTTAGTGTACAGGATTGCTTGGTTCTTAGTGAAGTTTCATGTAAACTACAAAATTCTGAACGTATTTTATACGATATGAATTTGAAATAAATAGCTCATGACGACTAGAAAGAAAGATAAAAGGAACCTCGGTATGAAAAGGATGATGAATAGAGATGGTTATTAAAGATAAAGAGTCTAGAATGTCGTATTATGAAAAACAATCTATATAATTATTTAGTTTCGATTTCCAGATAAGCTCAGGTAAAAAGAATGTTATTGTATAGTATCTGTACTCTTGATATATGGTACCAGGTAGATTTGCATAGTATGTGAAGAAGATAATATGTAAAATATCATGTTCAATGTTGTTAACTACATAATTATGTAGAATAGGAGTGGATAATATTTTTGGCGTTTACACTATTGCTGCTTCTTCTTCAGAACTGAGGAAAGGAATAAGAATAAAGTATCTGTAGTTGTAGTAAGTTTGAGTAGTATTGTGTTAGTATGCTTGTGCTATGTTGTTTGCGGCAAAAGAGAATCTTCCCTTTTGACTCTAATATCTGTTCCTTGTGTTCGGTCTCAAGCTGAACTGTACTGTATGTTGTAGTATGCATAAGTAACAGCGTATATCTCTAAGGAAGTGGATGAGATGAGATGGGCGCAGCTGCAGTTTAGCTCGATCCGAGTTTGCAAACTTTTTGCACCGAATAAAAATGGCAAGTGCTGAAGGAATAGTTCCGTGAGCGAGTCTTCCGCATTCGCGTTCCTTGCCTTGCCTTAGTATTTCGTAGCTCTGAACTGAATCTGAATGTAACTGGAGTGAACGGCATGGTACGGTACTTACATACTCACTGTATTGCGTTGGGAGTCACGAAAAGGGACACGTGAGGTGGGAAATCGATTCGCAGTCTCCTTATCCTTCTTCAGGCCTCCTCCCTATCTGGAGAACAGTTTCCCTTTTGATTCCTCCATGTTCAGCAAAGGATTCGGTGACAACCGGAAGGCAGTCAAAGCCAACTAAAACTACATAGTACTTACTTGCTACAAAACTAAACTAAACTATTGTAAACTAAACTACGGATCCATTTCATTATACAAATATTACGGAAACTAGATCAGATACTAATACTACTACGTATTTACTACAAGAACTCAAATACTACTTATACTATACGTGGCTTACTATCTTTTACTATCTCTATAGTACATATCAATATTACGCATAAGACAAAATTCGCCGAGATAGACTAAACCAGAAAAGAGTCCTAGGCGGGAGTGTAGGCGGCATCCCTGCAAAACTGAAGTCAGCAAGTCAGAAGAACTCAGATCAGATCAGGGCATGAGTACACCGGACTTGTACAAAACGTAAAATACAGATACATCCACAGATACATATAGATATGCATGCCCTATCTTTTTAGCCTACTAAGACAAGTAAATATATCCTTTGGAATATATTGAACTATATAATGTGGTCTACTATGTACAGATAGTAGCTCATATCCTAGAGTACGCAGCGTTTCATTCCGTTCGTGAACTCGGAGTTTGTTGTTGTTATTCGGTCGGTCGGTCGGTGGGAGGATGAAAAAGATCAGACCGTCAGACTCGTTCGCGTCGCATTCGCCGGAGCAGCAGCGCTACTAGAATTACATAACTTCGTCTCTAGCACTCGTCGCCGCATCATATCCGTCACTCACATTCACTTCAGATCAGTCACTTTTCATCATGCTCCACATAAACACCAATTTATTCGGACATAAACTTTCTTCCGATATATTGACAGATCTTATCGTGTCTTGTCTCGATCTAACACGATCTTTTCTTGCTAATCAATTACATATACGTTACTTTTAGTTCGCATCACTTTACATTACACCACACCAACTCACATCATCAAAAGTGTGTGCGAGTGAGTGCAATTGCTTCTTAATCTCAATTCAATCTGCCTATATGGCATGTGTATATACTTAATTTTTTTTCATTTAAGTTATACACAAACGCATATTACCTACATTACGTTCTTTGCATACTAAATAGTGTGTCTATCTAGTAATTACAGCAAGTGATACATTAATCGTGACTTAGTTTTAACGGAAAACAAGGATGTGGCCAAAGATTGATGAGACAGGTTCCGTAAAAGAGCATCATCAGTAGTTTAGCTAAGTTGACAATAAGAATCAGTCAGGAGTAAATATATGGTGGGGGCCAATTCCCAAGATTTGACCAGAACACAACTTGAAACTTACCTTACCAAAAAGTGTGTTCAAATCTACGTTCATTAATTTTTAGTCACACATACGAACATATACAGAGCTAAGCTCTAGCTAGCACATCACATGTACAGATATTAAATTACAATTACATTTAAGCTACATGATACATAATATGTAAATGCAAGCACATAAAATATTGTTTTATATAATGGAAGAACGCTGTAGGTAACGATTCATTGATACATGAACTACGCACTACACGACTAATACAATTGTAGAGTAATGGTAATTGTACTCATTTGCATAATATAGTTAGTAGTAAAAATTTTTATTGTGTCAATAGCATTGCATTAGTTTTTCGTTCTACAGATACTATGTATCACGATCACGGAATTGCCATAGTAAGCATTTAACATGTAGTAATATGTATAACAATAACAATAATGGCTATTAAGCTAACCTCACATTCAAACCAATCCAATACAGCCCACAATTAGTTCGCATCGCATCATCATCCTCTTCAATCCTCACTAACTATACTTACTCGCTCAGGCTAGTGTTAAAGTATAAATCAAATCAGTAGCTTTGGAAGACCTTATTGTGGTTGGTACTGGTACCAAATATAATAATATAGTACACTTCAAGAGAATTGGTTAGCTATATACAAATAGGTAGGTACATTCTTAGTAGTAAATATGTAGTTGTGTTTTAGTTTTGTGTGCGAGTGAGTACTAAGTACTAAAAGCAAAGGAAAAGTAAAATAAAATAAGTAAGGAACGGTGGTGGAAGGAAAGGGCTCTCAGTCAGTTAAGTTCAGTCAGTCAGTGAGTTGTTGTCAATAGGAGAGCAAGCAGAGTACAATCCCAATCCTAAGCTAAGAGAAGAGAGCAGAAGGAGAACACGCCAAAGCCTCAGAAATCAAGTCAATTCAATTCAGTTTTAGTTTGAGTCTCGTCACATACATAAGAGAGCTGGTCTCTTATTCACGTCAATCAGTCAGTTTGACTATATAACTGTTGTTAGTGTTGTTGCTGCTTCTTTGGCTGCTGTGGCCAAAGTTGTTGATGGTGGTCTGGTCTGCTCTGGCCTGGTTTGGTCTCTCTTCGTCGGTCGGGGCTGCTGGTGCTCAATTCATTGCACATCACTTCAGTTCAGTTGAATTGCTGGTGTAGGCTGGCTTGGCTGGTTTTGTTGGTTCTCTTCTCTTCTCTCACACTATCCTCTACATAGACTACTATTACATATGTAGATATACTTATGTACTTACTTTACGCTACATTATCTCTAATAGTAAACTATAATGTAAAGTAAAGGTACACACACATCATATCATCGTATTAAGCATATAAGCTTGCAAGTAGTAAAATATAATCTATATGTATAGTGAGTCAAGTGAGTAAGTAACTAAACTAAGTGAGTGAGTGAGTGAGTATGGTAACAGTGTAAGTAGTAAAGCATACTACCTTACATACAGCATAGTACATACCGTACATAAGAAGGATTGGTTTGGTTATGTTGTTATGCTAGTCCCTGCGGAGGCGATCCCTGCTAACTCCCCAAGTCAGACACCCAGTCCATTGTGGCTCCGTCGAAAAGTGTGTCAGTAGGAAATAAACGCTCGAAGAGTGTGGAAAAAATTAACAACATTTCGTCTCTCCTCTTTCCAAAATATTAACTTCAGAACGTTCATGGTGCTTTTAAATTAATTTTGAGTCATGGACATGTGGGAAAAAATTTGGGCTTCTCAGCCCTCGAAAAGTTCCATCGTTGATATACCTTCACCTTCATCGTCACCTACCCCTTCTCCCGGTTCTATCAAAGGTAACATTTCTTTTTAGCATAGATTTCTAGATTTTACTATTTTATTCCATAGATCCTATAATAACACATTTACAGTTACATAGTTAAGTACCTACGTGTAAGAAATTTGCATAAGCTAATTATATTTAAGTGGATAAGTGAAAGATCTTAGTATACTTACAGTAGTCTATATCTTACTAACCTATTGTACATAAATCTACACGATTTTACCGACATCGTCTCAAGTTCTTCATACCATACCCGGTCCGGTCTACTTACAAAGACTCCGTTCCTATTCATAATACCTACGCTCAAATTACGTGAACTGAACATTACATGACAGTGAACTGAAGATTCTATCCACTTTACCTTAAACTGCGATTTTTAACAACAGTGTGTTACGCAATGGGAATTAAATTCAGAAAGTATTCTTTCACTTGTCTGTCAAGTGATAGGATAAATAATAATAGAGTGCCATGTCATGTCAACTCATCAATTCGAAGGACTCCAGTTCAATAACTCTAAAAAATTCCCACAATTGAATTTACGATGCAAAAGTGAATGTTGAGTGAGAAAAATTCACGAGTGATTTGATTTTAATGAAAGGATTGGCTCATCTTCTCAGGCTAGCCATCAGCCACACAGTAGCCTGATTGAGATTACTCATAATAGTATAATAATCCCATTTCCAAATGCAAATACAAACAAATACTACATGCACAATAGTTACTACGATTAACCTCAACTTGTGTTTATTATTACTATTACGTACATACATAAATACGTGGACGTTTAATTTCCATTCAACTGAGTAACAGTGAAATACAATATTGTGAAATTTAGTGATGATTATTAAAGGGCAGTGCTTCAATTACAATTAATGTATGTACAATACAAATATTATGCAGAAGAAAACAAAGCTGGCCTGGCCTGGCATGGCATGCCAATGCATGGCCTGTGTGAGTTAATATTATGTGAAATCGAAAGGAGTATTGCTATATAAAATTAAAAATTGGAAACGAGTGGTTTCGTTTCGTATTGCCCCACGCAGAGGAAGGGCAATAACCCAAGAACATGATACAATACAATGCATTCACACGAACGAACGAACGAACTACGAGCAAAACATTCACTCTACCTACTCAACGTAGTAAACTAACATAACATAACGTAGTAACCTATCTAACTACATTATACTACACATACACATAGTACATAGTGCATACATAACATACCTATCTGAAGCTTAAGCTAAAAACAAGGCAAGGCAAGGCAAAACGTAAACTAAACTGGTTAGTTGCATACTCGCATACATAACACAATACTGTACTGTACTCTACTGTGTATACATTCATATTATAACACTCTATAGATATAGAGTACCGTTATTTCGTGGTTGTATGTACAATATACCTTTATGCTACTAATAGTATTACTATCGCAAAGGAGATATTATTGTTTTATAGTAAAATATACCGTTGTGTTTTGCTCTGTACTATATTTTGCTGTACTTTGCACTGTACACATAACTAACCCACTATTGGAATCTCTTTTTGCTTTGGCATTTCTGTTCTCTTAGGCTGTGATATGCTGTGCTGCTCGAAAGCAAAGCAAAAGCAAAGCCAGTTAACTACTTTGTATTTACATATACTACTACGTATGTATAATGTATAATCGTCTCGTCTTTATTGCTATTTTACTCTATAGGTACACATAGTACAATGACTACTGAAATCATCATATCAGCCAGCCTTTCGTTTCTCAACAACATTACCTACTCTTTTCTGTACGTATTTATGTACATGTAATGTACTCACATTCACATAGCATTCCACACTGAATTGCATTAACTGCACAATTGCAATTGCCAATCTTTCCTAATCTTCTCGTTCACTCGCTCGTCTCTCTTACAATCAGTTTTTACATCTAGCTATGTATCTATTACTTATCTACCTTATACATATTCATTATGGCCATTTAAAAAAATGAAATACGTTTTTTGTAAAAACTTTTGCCCAAAAATTCGCACGTAGGACTCAACATACTCTGTAGTGACCCGGAATCCCGTGAAAATCAATACGGGACTATTGATCTCTAGCCGTGCTTCCATAATATAATACGAAACGAAGGAAACGAAAACGACTACTTTCCCTTGCTATATTATACTCTCTTCCATTCCATTCCACTAGGACTGCTAGTATTATAGGCTGACAGATACATACAGTAGAGCATAACTATTATGTGTAGCTATTTTAGTCTATATACATAATAGTATATGCCACAACATGTACTTACTACATATTTACCATCTACGCTACACCTACACCAAACACCTTCTTATAAGTCAACACATTTTCCTTATATTGATATCAAATTATATTTTTATCTCCATAGGTATTACATATATACCTTACGCCTAGGTAATCGCATAAACATGTTACGCGTAGAATATGCAATTACATGCTAGAAGCATGTTCTGGGTAATAATATCTTATATTATGTATGCACCTTATTGTACATTGTCCTTATATGATGTTACATACAGATATACATAGGAACATTAGATCTCTATGGTTCATCTAAGGTTATAATATTACATAATATACAAAATCACAATAGACTTTTCGGGCATTTTGATTTTGCTCCTTCACCCTTCTTTACATAACATTATTATAGAAGCTATACAATAGCAATTTGAAAATCTTTCGTGATATAATACTATTATAGCATTATGTATGCAAAAAGTGAGAGAGAGAGTACATCACAGATAAGGTGAGAAATGGGAAATTCTTTGGGAGATCGTTTTCTTTGGTAATGGTTAGAATATTGAGGAATGAGTTAAGAAAGGGAAGAGAGTACTTAATTAAATTACTTAACTCATGTCAACTGAACATATAATATCTGTAGACAAGTCACAGATAGTAAATAGTAATATCAGTTTGTTTTCTAGAGTTGTTAGTTCACTAGAATCGCAAAGTTAAGAATAAGCAAGGAACTACTACTACTACTATGCTATGGTAGTATACTATTGCTATTACATTACACTACCTCTTATTTTATGGCCAGGAGCCATGTCATAATAATACATAGTTGACTAGGAAGTGAAATCAGCTTGTCTTTGGAAAGTTTGGTCTGGGGCTCTGCCCTTTTCCACTCTCTTCTCGCTTCCTCAACTCTCATTTTTATCATGCTAGTTTAGTTCCTTTGCAAAGCAAGTGCATAATCGTTTCTACTATTAGTACTACAGATACTGTAAAGACTCTACCGCTAACATAACATAAGCATAGCAGTCTCTCTATCTCATATCATGTGGGTACTGTATTTTTCCTTTTCTGTTCTGTTCTGTGGATAGTATATGTAATAGCAATTTGCGAATTCTAACCAAACCAAACCAAAAGGATACTACAGATAGTAAACTATTATTCTATCTCTATCCAAAACCATTAAACTGCACTTTACTATTTCTACTTATTATATATAGAAGTGTATCATAGATAGATAGAGTCTGGGCTGAATTGAGCTGATCTGGTCCTCCCTGCGTTTGTCTTATCACATCTCCCATTACTATTACATTTCATAGAAACTACGTAATAGAGATAGAGAGCCCTTTAAGATTCCTATCTGACTAGAGCATCTCATCGGATCTTCTTATATAAAAAAGTAGGTAAAGACTGGACAAAGCTGTAAGCAGTCCTTTGCCGATATAACACAATTTTACTCTAGGGCCAGAGGTCCAAAGGTTATCCTTTATTCTCATACATTTTCTAGCACATACATAGGAAGGATCCAACATAGACAGTGTGTAATAAGATTCTCTTCTGTTTTTCGATATATCCTCATGGAATACTCGTACTATATATTTTTTATAGAGAGAGAGAGAGCAAAGTGAGAGAAAGACTTGGTTTATAAATTGTTCTCTCTATTCTGTTCTGGCTACGATGTATGTAGTAGATCGTATTTTTGTAGTGGAATGGAAAGAATGAGTGGACTGTGCTGGAATGGACTTTGCAAATAATTGCCATCAATTCTTCTACACTCCGATATAATGTAATGTACTATATATGTATGTGCATACTGTAGTAGAACGGATATACGCATAACAACGTGTTTCTACCTCCGCTCTCCGCAAATATATCCCATAATATATTTACTATACTATAGATAGAGCAAGTAAGCAGTATATGAGTTAAGTTGCTTACGTTAAGTTAAGTTAGCTTAGTTTGTTATATAATGTATAAGCTAAGTACTATACGGCTGTAATGTGTAATATGTCTTTCCCTAGTAGTCTACTCTTTTACAATGGTTTAGAGACGAGGATAGTACGTACATAGTTTTTTCCGCGTCGAGTCCAACCATAAGTAGGTCGCTGTTCTCTAGCTGGTTTGGTTCTGTTGTGTATGTTAGGTTGCATCACGCGATAAAAAAGTTACGCCACTCTGTAGAATCGCTGTTGCCGTTTCCTTCGCCATTTCCCAATGAAATCCTACTGCTAAAACACATAACTTACTTTAGCATGTATGCACTGTGCTTTATTTCAATATGAATACACAGTATACCTACATACCATTCACATACTGTACATATACTAGTTCTCGACTCGTGCAAATTTATTTCTTACTCGTAAGTACACTATACAGCTCAGCATACAAAAATAATAATAATACAATATAGCTGCATTTTGTTTATATTTATATTTTGTATCTGTCTGTGCCTTGCAAGGCAAGTGTGTACAATGTATTACATCTGCACTTATATCACATCACATTAGAGCCAATAGTTACCATGCAGTTCCAGTCTGTTATGTTGTGTATTGTACATTTAGAATTACAATACACAATGCTACTAGGTAATTATGCATTATAGCGTATGTAGATAATGTACATACATACGTAAATATATTATAATATAATATACCTGTAGGTACTTTCCTTCGTGTACTGGTACTGATTTAATGTATTGTTAGCTAAAGGTGCATGGAATGGCATACTATATACATATGCGTGTATGTTTGGTTTAACTCACAATTTTTCATTGCATGTAAATAGTATGCATTAGCAGCCGAAGAGAAACAAATGATATAATACATATACAGTAATCTAATCCAATATATTGAATAGAAAAAGACAGACCTCTCTCTGTCTCTTTGTACATAGAGAATGGAAACAAAATAAATAAGTAGCAAGTCAGGCTAGGCAAGCCTGTTATGTTATGTTATGCTGGTTATTATGCTGAATATTATGATCTCTCTCACTGGTGTACCTTTCTGAACATTTATTACTTTGTTTGTGTCGACAGTCCTTAGGGTCAGTGTCCTGTGCCAGGGTTACCCTCTGAAGTAATCCTAAATATGTTTCTTTTCTCGCCTGTACCCTTCTGTGGCCTGGCCTAGGATAGCCTAGCTTCTACTTTTACTGTTTAGCTACAACAGATAGTTCTTTTGGCTTCGCTGCTTTGCCTTACCTTCACTCCACTCCAATCCACTTGACTTTTCTTGACCTAAGAGTTCATTGGTAAGCTCTTGGTAAATAATTTTTATTGATGGTCACACAACAATGATTTTGCGATAGAATACTATTATACATAGTCTAGTAACAGTAGTTATAATAGAACTCACTGATGCTAGCTACTGCTACAGGCTAATCTTCTGGTCTGAGTGAACCCAAGAAAAGCAGTCCTATTAGAGTTATTATATTAACTATTACTAATAATAATAATGTTATGCTGTGCTGTTCTCCTATGCCTCATTATTATAGAGTAACACTAGCAATAAACACTATCACTAACTTCTTGTATTTTGTAGGCACTTGTCACATATTGTAGACATTATAGTAAGCAGTGTCTATAGCTAAGCTCTTTCTTTTTTAGTTATCTCTCAAAATTATCTCAAACTATTATCTACAGATAGGTAGAATAAATATAAAATGTTAGTACCTACACCATTATACAGTGATTATATTTAAGTAAGGTAAGGTAGGTGCAAAGTAAAATAATTGAGCCTATAGCTGTAGTTGTAGTACTAATGTTCTTTAAGTTGGGGTTGAGGTTACATGGTAGTTGAACTCGGCTCAACTCAATTCACACACAACAGAACAAAACACAAGTTCTTTACTTTAGTGTGCAATACTCAGTGCAGTGTGATGTGATTTAGCAATTGCATTGGAAATTCACAGTAATATCTGTGTAATAAAGTACAAAGGTACATAAGTACTATCTCCAATCCATGGGTTAGCTATAGGTACCTAGTAGTCATCATCATGGTTTGGTAAAAGTACCTAAGATTTAAAATCTAACTGTAGTTTCTGTCTGGCTGTGACGTGTCTTAACTTCTAACTAATAACTAAATCTTAGACAGTCCAATTCAATCAACTTGTCATTGTATGTACCCTGAATATTGGTTCTATGGTTTCTTTATAGGTACTTAAGGTTTAAGAGCCATTGAGGGCTAATAACTATTTATTACTAACTATATTGTATGAAATAAAATCATATACCTAAGTATTATAATGTTGTCATTATACTAAAAGCATATATAGGGACAGTTAGGTTTACTTCTCCAGCCAAATGCACGTACTTATTCAGTGGAAGTTGTGCATACTATTTAATAGAAAAAGGGATTCCCTATTATTAGAAGATTTTATGTAGAACATGTGTTGCTCCATGTATGTGGGCTCATAGATTTTATTTTATCCATCACATACTTAATATACTATAGTACAGTTATAACATCACACCAAAGAACCAAAATAAATAACATATAGCTGCCTAATAAGCTAGAACAAACGAAAAGACACTAATAGTTTTACTATTTAGTCGAGTTAAATAATGAAGCCAAGCTACATTAAGCTTACTACTGTATATCCCTAAGTACTTACGTAGAAATTAATGGGAAAATAATTTATTCTGCGCTGTAAGTAATGTAAGTAGTATTATGTGTTTCTAGTACGTAGGTATAGTATGTACTTAGTGTGTTTGTAGTTCTGCGTATGTAGAAAAAATATTCATTTGATATGCATTCGTACAATGCATTACAATGTACTATTTAGTAAAGCTAACCAAACAGGAGAATGGGAATGCTGAATAGTTTAGCACATTCATGCAAAAGCCTACGTAACAGCAAAACATAACTGTAAATGCGAATCCTGTGTGATATTATCATAAGTTAAATATGAGTGGGCAGTCAGTAGTGCAATGTAAATGATCATACATACATTCAACATTACATTACACACAATTCATTAGAACATAGCCTACCTATTGTACTATATTACAATATGCTAACTAATAATCATATTATACAGATAAATATACAACTCAAACAATACAAAATTCAGACTTACAGACAAGACCTACTGCATTACCTACTACCTACCTATTGCATTATGGATGTTTGGTTTACCTACTAGCATTAAATAGGATTTTCTATTCAACACACAGTATATTGCAGAGTTGAAGAGAAGAAAATTCCTGTACGTAAAGTAGTAGGAATAGTATTTGGATAGTTTGCTAATATAATAGCATAAAACAAAATACCAGAACTTAATTCTAATTTAAATGGTAAATGTTAGCCAAAACCATACACAGTGAAGTCAAGTTAGGTGACTTAACCATAATCCGAATATTATGTTATATATGTAGTCAAAACCATATTAGGACAGATAGGATATTACCTACTACCTATAAGGTACATATAAAGAAATTCGTATATAGAAAATTCCTATGCACATCCCAACATAATATACATAAGTATCATCATCATAATATGATAGTAATCATCATAAAACATCAGGAGGAGTATCTGTGTACATACTAATACATATAGTAGTACAAATACAGAATTACACTATTACCTACATACAGAAATGTATGCAAGTAGTAGATATAGAGATTGTGGACGTGTAGAGTAGAGCTTGCATAAGTCGACGCACTCACTCGCTCTCTCTCCCTTTAACATTTACATTACTTTCGTATTGTAAAATTCCCTTTAGTTTAGTATTAGTTGCATTGCATCTACCTATTTCATTTCGTTGCAACCTCTATCAATAGAACCAACATAACGGGACTTATCCTTCACTCCATTACGTTGCTCTTTTACAACGTTTCCGTTGTCACCTGAGAGCTATCCGATTGTTACCACATTTATAAATTTGTTTTCCTCCTTTCCTTCAGATTTAAAAAGAATCTTTAATCCTAAAGGAAGATTTATTCTTCTATGTAGTTACAGCATAATCTTTTGATGAATTACCTACCTATAATACGTTTCTACTAAAAAATGAATTTTCTCTTACGTAATAATATAATAGTGTAAACTGTAAATTGTAAACACTTAATAATAGGGTTCAATGCTATGTTTTCTTGTAATTCATGCAGCATGAGTGACATGTAAATATTATGATGTGTAATGTAATGGCTAGAAAAACGTATCTTTATACGTATGAGTGAATTCACATTGGCTAGGGTAAAGGTATGACTCAATAATTTCTTACTTAAAGGTGAAAATCAACCAAGGTGTAGTGCAATGTAATGCAATACTCAATAACGCAACATTTTTTGATTGTTGTAATTCTTTAATGTTATAATGTAATATGTTGTGCTGTGGTTTGGGATTCCACTACAACTACAACTATCAGTACAGTCTGATGCGACGTGATGAATGTTCTTTACATTACATATTACACAGTTAGGTATTCTCCTTTATATTACTACATAACACTAGAATTTCCATGCATAGCAACTTCTAAATTGCGAGTTGCATTACAATACTTGGTTTGCTTTGGTATATTACACTAGAACTACAACTACAGTAGAGCAAGAGCGAGAGATTATTTGGTAACTTCAGAATAATTCGCCTGTAGCAAAAGCAAAGGCTGCGATTACGTTAGTGATGATATTCTGAAAGTGCCATGCCATGCCAGAAAAGCCCTACAAATACAAAGTAGAAAAGGTATTCAATTCTATGTAGACTACAGTTAGGTTAGAATGGAATTGAGATAGTGTCTTCACTATTATGCACCATCTATTCAATCTAGCTGTAGAAGTAGATAATATAATATACCATAGTCACTTGAATGATGTTAGCGTTAGTATCACTACGATCAAAAGGGATGTTTCGAAAATCTGAGTGTTATTCGATGATATTATACGATGCCATTATATGTGTAGATAATAGATACCTACACTCCTTACTATCGCATCGCTAGATCTGCCCAGCCATGATGATGGCACTCTCCGAAATTGAAATAGGTACCATTCTTCAACACATTTTCAATATATTATGTGATTTATAGTACATAGGTAACGTACCCAGTTAAACCATTTGTAAAATACAGATATACTACTTACATAGTGCATAGTATAATAGTACGTACATAGTTTCCAGAAATTTTGGGATGGTTAGCTTGTTTTTGTTTTTGTATTTTGTATACTAGTTAGAATTCTGTTTTGTACTCACATTCATATGCATATTATACAGGGGGTATATGCTCAGTATTTACAAACTTTAGTTTCATTAGAGTACTGTAGAGTTTGTACATACGAATACTACCGTAATCTTTAACATGCCAAGCGTCTTCGTTCGTACATAGTGGTTGAGCTGAGTCTGAGGCACGGCAAAGAGCAAAGCAGACACTACGCAATGAATTTACCGTTATCGAAGATAAAAAAATAGCCCGAAGGCTCTATGATGTGATGTGAGCTTTGAGATATGGTTAGTTTAGTTGCTGTAGTCTAAGGATGTGATGGGATACCATGCCATACCATCTTAGGTTAGGTTAACAATCTTACCTCTCTTTTCATATGTATAGATATATGGTATACTTTTATAAATTATATTGAATTGAAGTGTATTTCATTGTATTTAATATGAATACCGCTTTGTTCCTCTTGCCCTGGCTCGGCTTAGCTTAAGTTCTCCGGATGTATATACTATATTGTTATATACCCATTATGTAGGTACATTACCTATATATTATGCGTGTATTGTATGTCCTATCTCATTTAATATTCATTTGTGCATGTGGAGTGGACAATAGAATGATAATGGTAGGGATACACCATTTTTAATAACAATAGTCTCTACTGTATCAAATCAAATCAAGAGAAATATGTAATAATGTAATTGAGCTATGAGGAGCAAATGCCACAGTCACCTCTTTTCTGTATGTTAATTTATATGTACCTATGTGTCTACTGATACTGCCTACCTACATACACACTCACACTCTTGTAATTTTAATGCCTTAACCATGTTGAACAAGTTAAGTAAAGCAAGTGCCCCGTTTCAAGATAGGACAGCACACACATCACGCCAAAGCATCCTGCATACCTTCTGTACCTGCCGCAAAAGAATATAATACATGAACATACTAACTTAACTACAGTCAAGATATGCAAGAAACGTGTTTAAGATTATACTTTGAGATTAAATGTCATGATATTATGATATGGTTACGTTTACCTATAGTATGTTTGTAGGTAATAATAGTGCTGTTAATGTTTGTGGATATGGAAATGACGCAATGTCGGTAGATTAACTAAAATAATAATATTGTGTAGTTTACTTACTTTAGTTGTTCGTAAATTCTAGTTCAAGATATTATGATGTGATAAGGGAATAATAAGTATGTTTGTATAATTGCCTTACATAATCCTTTAATGATAATGGTAGTAAATTATAGTAGCTTTATAAAAATTATGCACAGTACATGCAAAGTTACTTATTTTGTTGTTTTATGTGTTTTTACAGCCCAGATCGAGATCATTCCATGTAAGGTATGCGGAGACAAGTCAAGCGGAGTTCATTATGGAGTGATAACCTGTGAAGGTTGTAAGGGCTTCTTCCGTCGTTCCCAGTCATCAGTCGTCAATTATCAATGTCCCAGATCCAAAAACTGTGTTGTAGATCGTGTAAACAGAAATCGATGTCAATACTGCCGACTTCAGAAATGCCTTCGCCTTGGCATGTCCAGAGATGGTAATTACTTTAAAATCTTATCTTCTTTCTTACCTACAACCTACCTAGTTTCTTTGTAAACAATATTCGTCAGTTGTGTGATACATCTAGATTCACAAGAACTCATACGCATTACTTTAACCCATTTTCACAACTGTAAAGTGTGGACAGATAATATTGTATTAGTCATATTTGCAAAGTGGAAGCTAAACCAACTTTGTGCTACATACTAGAATGACCATTACAATTTACAATTAGGCGCCGCGTGGAATTCGGAATTACCTTACTCTTACTTGCATCACTCAACTTAAAACTCACACGGAGACTCAAAGCTTTATCGCAAATCATAATATAACTGTACCACTTAATATTATACATACAT
>JAQFYC010000010.1:0-139504 GCA_034694165.1 Tomocerus mixtus | reverse complement strand
GAATTTTAATTTTCTTAGCAACCGGTACAAATTGCGATATCGCAATTTTGCTACCTAGTTGAGAATCTGGTACCTGTACTGTACTCGGTGTCAGTGCCTAGATATTGAGCTAAGGGGACAATGTACTTGCAAATATGTACTAGAAACCAAAAGGTGCTATTAAAAATCTACATACATATTTACTTGCGTTAGAATACATAAAATAATAGTAGGATGGAAGCCTACATGCTTAATAAGAAAAGAAAAAGGCTCAGGCAAGTGTCTCTTATGGATCGTTCCATTACCGTAGCCAAGAAGTGTCGCTTCCCATTACATCACATTGCCTTCCTAAATTAGATTAGAGTTCTTACAACATAACATAACAAAGTGCTTGCTCGACTCGTTGCTCGTTGTGTATTAGTTGGAGTGGTAGAAGTGTCATGGAATCCATAGTGTAGTGTAGTGCAGCTGTAGAGCAACAGAAAACAGTGGATAACGTAAACGTAATCTGATGTAATCTAATGTTTGGATGTATATTGTGCCGAGGGAAGCAAAATTTGCAAATTTGCATGTGGAGACGGAAAAGCCATTTAATTTGCATTTATACAGATTTATAATCTTGCAGAGTGGAATTTATTCGTTCAGGTCGCATAGTAAAGTAAAGGAAGTAAAACTATAATGGTATAATATAAGGCAAGGATTCAGTTATTTGAAAGGGAAAGAATATTACTGCACGTAAAGAGCACTGTATATCAGAACAATGCATAGTACGCCAACTCGCATACAGATTTAAGTCAGCTATACTTGTATTGTATTGTAATTGTGCATTGCTCTTCTGGTTCTGGTGCAAATCTTGTAGTAGGTACCTTTAAGTAACTTAATCGTAAATCAGAATATACATCTCATCGTATACTATGTATAGTAGTTGGCTAGTGTAAGTAAAGAATCAGGAAAAGAAAGGCATGTTAGCTAAAGCTAAACAAAAAATATTTCTCCGCATTAGCTAAACTGAACTGTTTTGCTTTACCTTATGTATAGCAGTTCTACTTCCTAAATCCATTAGCTTTCTGTTAAGCAGTCACTTATAGTAATTGCTATTTAGTATCAAAGCTTAAGTGTAAAAATGCCTTACTTACCTAACTATAAATAAGGTGCCTATAGAACTCTTAGAGTTGAAGTACATTTTGTATGTATACTAAATGTTATCCTTAATGTAAAATATGTAGCCACTAAGAATGTACACAATACACTAATCTACTACATATCGATCCTTAGTTTGCCCTGGCTTTGCCTTTACTTGACTTTCTCTTTGTTATTTTCTGTTGTTATATTTTGTGTCATGACATAACTTCCCACTCCAATCCACTTACTCTTTCCTTAAAGAAATTTGTCTGCAGAATCTAAATATACTTTCACTTTAGCATTCCCATTCATTCGTAGTATTGGTAGGATACTGTGTACAGTACAGTGTACAGTGTACGGGAAGGAAAACTTGGAGAAAGCGTGAGTGGAATAATTTCACTATATCTTCCGTACGATTGCACCTCTCATTTGCTTCGCCTCGTCTCGTCTTGCTTTGGCTTGGTGGTTGGAAACACAATTTTGCTCATTTTACTTACTTATGATAGATGCTACACATACATAGCTATCTTAGTTATATAACTATGGATAAATATTTGGCAGTTTTAATATTACAAACTTTCACACTTTATACCTACATAGGTATATACAGTAATATATTAATATATGTTGCAGCTATAATCCCACAACTCTTCTCTTAGCTCTGCTTAGGAAATACTGATAAGTATTTAGCTTCATTCGTACTCTATAGCACTATATTCTACATATATACACATGCACAAGTTCACGTTCATCTTATTGTTAGGTAAATTAAATAGGAACTATAGGAAACATACTATATACATTAATAATATATGTAGGTACCTAAATGTTTAACAATACTTATACTTATATATCGTAAGAAAGTGTACGGAGGTATTTGGAAGAGTAAGATATTTAGGAACTTATTATAGGGCCGTGTCAAAATTAAGTGAGACGGCTAATCTAGTTACACGAGACTAGTGGCAGGTGTGACACGACTTAATGAATTCTGCCTACAATCCGCTTCACATCATCTCCAAAGCCACAGCTACAGCACCCAACAGAACAGGGGAGCTCATCCGAACTAAATTCAAGTAAAGACTAGCACCAGCATGCTCTCAATGCCTTTCTGTGTATTAGTATAACAAATACTTGTACCTATACTAAAGTAATCCATTCACCAACGTATTAAGGATATTCCTTTCCAAACCAAACCACTCATCTCTTCCCCCTTAATGATATCACTATTTGCTTTATGTCTATCCGTAGGTTTGTCTAAAGTTATCTAAATTGTATGAACTACGAAGGAATTACTACTTACTACTTACTATAGACATCTTTTATATATAATGCCACTTCCTTCCGCTCAAAATATCATAAATGCCTTGGCTTGACATGACATTTAATATTACTGATGCTCAGTCAGACCATCATCATCCAAGTGCAACTTCCAACCTTCTGTCAACTCTATTTCATTTTCTTTAGTTTGTTTTCGTTTTAGTATTCAGCATAGATTATTACTTATCTTACCCTTCAAAATAACACATTGCATTTAATATTACCATTACTATGTCCTTATCGCTATAAAACAAATTTTTATATTCATATAAATAAGTAGTGCAATATTATATTTATTCTGTAAAGATAAACTCATCACGCAAGACGTAAAATTCTCTTCATGTCTCTATGTAACGATTGCATTGCAAGGAAGATAAACGATTGCTATCTACTATAGTATGTATGTATAGAGTATTTAAGTAAGTCAGTATACTGTGGCGATGTTTCCTTTCTTCTGTTGCTTTAGAATCCACTAGGATGACAATGAAAGATAATAGAAATGGAAATGGAAATGTGTGGGCTTAGGGAAAGGAAAGAGTCTGGAGAATAGTCGAATGCAGGGCTACAATGGTTTATTGTATGTAGCTAAATATAACAAGAAATCCAATTCAATTCTGCACAGATCTCAGAAGCAGTCTTTTCTGCTCTTTCCCATTGCATGCACCCCATCAGAAATGCATACAAGCTGAAAATACATAAGAATGAGTAAGACAGAAGTAAGTACAGGACAATCAAGCAAAACGAAAGACAAATCCATTGCCCTGTCTGTATTACTTACGGACGACGAACGCGATCCTCGTTTTCTTATTTTCTATCTGTATAATTTTTCTTCTCTCTTTGACTGCATATGAAGATACATGCATTAGCAACTTGTTTCGCCTCTATAAATAGTACACGTACTACAATTGTATTTGAACAGGGTAGGGAGTACTTCTATAATATCTGTACTTACTAAGGAATAAATATATATATAACAATATTGCTATTGTATACATAATCATAGTCAGCCTGGTGATCATAAAGAAAATATCAGAAAAAGCTGATGGTGTTGATCGATACGGGAAGAAAGCGGGGAGGACGCGAAAAGTCGTTATATCAGAAATGAGAAAATGAAATGTGAAGTGCTGAGCATCTTGACTTGGATATTGCTTTCTCCAGTCTGTCTCTATCTCTTCTGCTATTGTATGGCATTCTAGAATATTCTTCAAATGTGGTACAATATATAGTTACCATGTATTCTAGGTATGGACATTGAATTGGTTGGAGTACGTGTTTAGGTATTGTGTACAGTACTACAATAAACATATATACTGTTACTGTGCTATAATATGATCCGACAGTACCCGATAGCTTCAACAGATACAGAAATCACAATCTTAACATACAGATGTGCAGTAGCATGCACTTTTTTATGGGTAATGTCATGACAAGAAGAAAATCCACGAATGGATTTGAAGGAACAGAATAGCTACCTAATGCAAATATGAATGTAGATATTTCTATTATTTGTAGATTGTAGCAACGCAAAGGAAAGCTAGCTACTTTGACTTTACTCCTTGTGTCTGTAAATACATTGTAACTTTAGGTAGAACTGCTTAAGTAGCTAGGGTGGGGAAATTCTTTCTATATTTTTGTATCACAGATTCTTTTTATATGTACATGTGTACTACAGATATAATAGTCAGTGGAATTTCATTTCTTGTGAATCCTCAAGTACACAGACAAATTCGGGTTTCAAGTGCCCTTATGCTAGACACAAATGCGACGGGATGCAATACATTCGTGCGTGTGTAGTACTTTGTAGTACACGTCCATTCTAATAGTATCTGTATGCAATAATAAAAGCAGAAACCATTGCAAACCCATTTAGTTTCTATTGTATTCCAGAAAGCGTTACTATTTCATGAAGTGAAAAAACAATGTAGCATTCATTACATAGGTCACTCATTGCTGTGTATAAAAATAGCCACAATAATATTACAATTGGAATTTTTTCAAGATACAAGAATAAATATTTATATGTAGATTTCTTCCGTACCAAATAATGTCCTATGTATATTGCGATGATTTTTTCAAAACATTATTAAAAAATGGCTTGCATAGTATCTAATTATACTACAACATGAGACAATTGATCGCTAACTTTAGAACGATGTATCTCCGCAGTAATATTTAAGCATAGAAAGCATACATTCGTTTGTATTCTTTCTATTGTAGCAGATTACTAACATATTTATGATAATAAAATGTAAAGAATAGCGACTGTCTGTAGTGAAAGTGGGTTGCGACGGGGAAGATAACTGAAAGTGACAGAAATGACGTTTCTTAAAATCTGGAGCGTAAAATCTTTAACTTACTTTTACTCAGTCAGACTTTCGTTTAACTTTCTCTGAAATGAATTGAATCGTATTATATGTATAAATGTCTGGATTACGGCAAACTTAAACTTACTTTTTGGTTAGACTGAACCAGAACGAGATTAACTTTAACTTATTGTTGGGTCGTCCCCATCCCCATTACTTTATGTCACGTTACTTTTCGCTTCACTCTCATTCAGATAAACTGGCACAGAGTAGCATGACTTCTGAAACTATTATGTCACTCATAAGTTTCATCCGTTCCTTCATTCTTTTCCTTTAAGGATAATAAAACGTATTCTCAAGAACTGTTGTATACAGTAGGATGCATATAAGTACTTAACAACATATATAAGAGTAATGCCTTACTTTATCTAAAGAATGACATGTCTAGATACCTACTTATATTATGTAAATGTTGCACTCGTCTAACGAGGGAACGTTTTCAGGTGTAACGCCTCGATTGACCCGATATTCTCAAAACTCCTTCCTATGGGACCCCTAACCTCGGTTTGAATAGTGGTTGCTGAGGAAATCCAAGTTTTCCAATTTTAGGGGTCATCAAAGGTCAAAATTGACTAAAATGTACCATTTTTACACATATTTCTATTTTTCTCGGAGACAAATGATTTTGTATCACTATAATTCATATTCATAATTCATCAGGGTACCGTAGCGGACTTTTCCTGTAAATATCGCCAAAATCGGTGATGATCGATTTTCCAACTATTTTGGGTAGATCCATCGTCCGAAAAAAATCCAAAAAGTTGGAAAATCGATCATCACCGATTTTGACGATATTTACAGGAAAAGTCCGCTATGGTACCCTGATGAATTATGAATATGAATTATAGTGATACAAAATTATTTGTCTCCGAGAAAAATGGAAATATGTGTAAAAATGGTACATTTTGGTCAATTTTGACCTTTGATGACCCCTAAAATTGGAAAACTTGGATTTCCTCAGCAATCACTATTCAAACCAAGGTTAGAGGTCCCATAGGAAGGAGTTTTGAGAATATCGGCCCAATCGGGGCGTTACACCTGAAAACGTTCCCTCGTAAGATATAATGTAGAATAGCAACTGAATAGCTGTAAATACTTTATACCAAAATGTGGCTGCATTAAGTTCAATTCAAAATTGCATTGTTATATGCGGAGTTCCTTGTATGTCTAGGTATGTAATACTATAATTATTAATTATGACACCTTTGCAAAAAAACAATTATTCATAATTTATTCAATAACCTATACACTACAGGTTTGTCGTATCTTGCTCCATCCATTTAACAGTACTACACAATAAGAAAACTCTGGAGAATAATATTTAGGTTAGAGTTAGTAATTGCATCCACATGCCATTTATACCTGCATGAACATTGGTACAACTATGTGGTACAAATAATATGTAATATTTGCTTATTCGCCGTACTTGCAAGTGAAGTTGAAAGATCGAAGTGCAAGTTCTTGTAATATATATTATAGTATGATCATACAAAGTAACTTGTATGTACATATATCTTCATAATGTAGCATATAATATTCCCCAAATATAAGAATACTTCTTTTGTTAATGTATAAGCATCTGATACCTATATGTAGCTAAAATACATATATAAAATAAGTAAGTAAGAGTTAGTTCTGTCTGGTATGCTGAGATAGATAGAATGGAAAACTGAATAGAGTGCAAGTTGAGGGAGCTTAGGTAAAAAGAGTCTTCTTCCTCTTTTCCTCCACACTATCTAGTGGTACTTATGTACATACTACGTATAAGCTTGAAAGTGTGCAAGTCTTCTTGCTCTCGTTTGGTTTGGTTTGCCTGACTGGCTGGCTGGAGAAAATAGCAAGTGCTAGAGAAGGCTTTAATGGAAATCGAACAAATAGTGGACATTCAACTCCAGAGCTGTGCTGGTGATGTGATGTGCTGTAAAGGAAAGGATTCGTTCCTACTACTACGTTACTTCACTAGGACTACCTATCCTATTCTATCTAGAGAGTAAGTAAAGTTAGAATAAGTACCTACACGGATATTTAGGCTCTACACTACACTGAACTGAACTGAAAAGGCATTACAGATCTATAGGTACCCAATATATACACTCTATGCCTATTATATAAGTGAATATTGCTGCTTTGGTTTATTTGGTTTGCTTTCCCAGCCCGCATGTGAAATAGGGAATGACTCTAATGGGCTTGGCTGCCGACACTACCTAAATACATTGTATTATTATACTTATTATATGTATTTCCCACGAAAAGCTGAAGATGCTGCGTATGTTCAATGTTCATGCATACATATATGTAGGTATTCTTATAATACAGTACGTTGTCATATTGGCACATACTATTACCTACTATATTCTATCTACCTTCGATTCAACTGTTTGTATTCGCCCTGTCTAACCTAAAGAGCAAAAGGAAAGTAAAGTATAAAGTGAAAGTAAGCCAAGCCAGGCCCGAACGGGAGAGAGTGAGCATTGAGCGTAGGAAACCAGAACCACGCTGGTGTTATTCATTCGGACGAAAACCCGAAAGCATTCAAGTGGAACGAAACTTGCTCTCTTGCTTCCCAACCGAACCGCTTTTCCTTTCCCTAGTGCACCAACTACTGATTCTATTATACGGAATGCATGTACGAAGTATAAGTAGAGAAAGAATGGAAGGTGTGCGCCTGTAGTCTACATAGTATGTGCTTTTGTATTCAGAATTCAATACTTGCGTTGCATTATATCTTGATACATGCAATGCAACGTGTATGTGTGCATGAGTTCAATGCGAATATGTTCTGTGTGTATAGTATAGTGTGTACCTACTGACTGATGGACTGCTTTGCATTTCATTGCACTTGCTGACTGGTACATTTGTACTCTTGTGGTTTCCTCTCTTTACCTTCCTACATTTCCTATCTATCTAGTAACTTTGTACATACATATATTTTTGCATTATTTTACAATGATACTATATATATTTTTGATAGCTTTAGAATACGTTAGGTTCTATTAATGAGACATTGCTCGACCAATGTATACGCATGTATCTCGTGCAAAAAGAAAAGACAAAACAATTAATGTGGAAACTGACTTAGGTATATTTATGTTATCTATATATATAACATACTATGCAATAGATTTAAATTGTGCAAATAGAATAAACGGAAGGAAAGTAAAATAAACACCACCTACTCCCAGAGAAAACGTACTAACAGTTGTGGTGTCACTTATTTCTAATAAGAGGCAGGACTTTTACATTTTATATTCTTGTCTATATTATGGTAAGTAGATACCTAGGTATGTGTAGTTTAGATTTGCCTAATTTTATTGGATATTTCAAACCGTACTGTACTGTACTACAAATTGAATGTAATTACATATTACACTTGCTAGACTACAGATTGAAAACTGGTAGACTTTAGTGTAAGCGTAGGATGCTATAATGATCATGGTATGGGAACGTTATACTTGATACGAAGACTAGAAAAGTCTCATCAAAATTAACAACCAACATTTACATAAACAGTGCTCTACTAGCTACTCGTGTCCCTGCGATTTACTTATTAAAAAACCGCAACGACTGTTTTTTATCTAACAGATACAAGCGCAATCTCTATTTGGCTAAGTACCTTAATTTGATTATGTAGGGCAATGTTGTTTATTTATAAGGAGTTGTATTACGTATAATTAAGCACGCACAATAGATTGTCACAGAAAATACTTACCATTGCTTGGTATCCTTGCATTTAATGATTTTTATAAACCAATCTTGCAAATGTATATGATTCTGATGGTTTACCAAAGATCCCTGCTACATTTCGGTAAAAGTGCATACAAATAGTATCGAAACACATTTTATATGTAAGCTGTACTTTTCCATGTACAAATGTCATGTCAGTGGAAAAAAGACATGAAACACAAAACGACTCTAGTAAGTATATGAGGGTACTGTGGAGCCAATTTACGCTACGGCGTTTTCTGTAATAGAGAAATTCATTTCCTGCAGTTTATTGCAAATTACGTTGTTGACCAAGTCCTTCAGTAAAAAATCAACCATTAAGGAAATGCCGTGTAATTTTCATTGTATTTCACCCAATGTGTATTGTAGCTGTACATGGTACACAAGAGTGAAGGAAGAAATGTTATGAGTATACATAGTAGTAGTATGTACTATTCTTTTTAGTTTGGTTAAGCTTGTGTAGTATACTTAATGGAAGTAGGAGGGTAATATCATAAGTAGTTAGAGCTGTAATGTAAGTTAATGTGATGTGAGGCAATAGAATAAAATGTGGTTCTAGAACACAAGTCAAGTCGAAGTAAAGTGTTAAACCTCAGTGTGCTACTGATATAGTACGTATACAAACTTACATACCATAAAGATGTATATTAACAGTTAGCGTGTAGTGTGAGACGTAACAGTAAGTAAGTCAGCTGGCTGAAGCTAGACTCAATTTTCTTTTAAGGATTTGCAAAGGGAGAGAACACGTTAATAACTTTAGCAAGCCAAGGTCTACTGTGCCGTTTGCCCTGTTCTGGTTGTAGATAATCGTGCATACTTAGCAAAGCAATGTGACATTAGCAAGAAAAGAAACATAGGAAGCTATAGTTGAATTGGCTCTTTTGACACAGAATGTTGGATGTGAGGAGAAATTTTGTGGAATAATGTTTCCTTGAAATCACTTAGGCCTGGTTTAGTGCTCCGACTTTTTACAAAACTAAATGTCAGGTTTATATTCCAACTTTTCTTTTACGGAAATTGTCTATTCATTTTGTTTTGTGTGGTCTGGTGTGATGTGGGTGAAAGCACCAACTTTCTCGAACCGCTAAATAAAGCTGACAGAAATGAGTGAAGTGGAAGTGGAGATGCTAAGGCTAGGACGATTCTTACTCACTTTAGGCTTTAGTTTAGTTATGTTAGGCTACATTACGTAGTACTTTCCCGGTCTAGAGTTTTAGTTCAGTTAACTGTAAAGTTTAAGAATCTGCTTAATCAAAAGTTTTGCATAGGCTATGAAATTGCCCCATTTTCGCCATGTGATGTGATGTGATGCCCTGCAGAGAAAGAAATCTTCCTTATTTTCTTCACTTTCTAAGTAGGTAGATATTTATAGGAAGTGTTGGTTCCTAACTATAATAGTTATACTTTTACTGGTTGAATTTGATACAAAGCTTAGTTGAGTGAATCTAGTGTGTATGTGTGTGATATGATGTATGAGTAACTTTGGTTTGGCTTAAAGTGGCTTAGTTTAAGAAAGTTTTAAGAAATTTTGACTAAGATTTCGTTTGCTCCACTCAAGTCTATTTTAATCAGGGTATCGACTCCGGTCTGACTTGGGTTGTGTAGTAATCAATGAATATCAATTTTGGTCCTTAATAAAACTAAGGATTAATTCTTCTGTCTAAAATAATTAAATAGGTATTAAATTAAGTTCTTTCCTTTTCTGAGAGAATTAATACTGGGATGAAGTTTGGAACTTCCTTGTTGCAACTTCATTAAGTATAGACATATTTATAGGATTCGCTTTTAATCTCTTACAAAGTTTTAATCACATTCGATGGTTTTATAATAAGGATATTTTAAAATTAAGAGTTTTAAGAAACTGTTCTGTCCTCTGTTTTGCTTATTTACATTTAGATTCTCAATTCTATTTACTTAAATGCTAATTACAGTATGAGCTTTCCAGTAGTTCCAATTGTCCACTTCAGAGTACATTTAAGCCTAAGATGCTTCCCGATGAACACTAACTAAATATAAAGGACTTCCAACAATAATTTAAGATATCCCTGAGTTTCACTGGAACTGAAATTGACTTTCTTGGTTGTCTTAGTTTAGTTTCCAAGAATTTCAATGACAGTTCGCCGAGTTATTAAAATTAGGTCTCTAAAATTATGTAATAAAAGTTTGTAAGAGGTTTGGGGAAACTTTTAAAATAGTAATATATAATATCTTTTCATTGATGCAGTGGAATGCAATACTTTGGTTTGCCTACTTTAGTAGTTTATACTTTTGTGAAAGGAAGGCAGAAAGTTGAAAACTGGTTTTAATTGTTCAGTCTTCATTATTATCATATTACGTACAATTTCTTAGTTATTTGTAAGTTAATACGTTCCTTTTGTGACATTTTAATAGAATATAATGAAGGAATAGAGAATCGGATATCAAAGAGTAATAATGTTGAACGTTGAAAGTTGAAGGAAGTCTTATGGTTTGGATGAAAATGAAACTTGGAATGGAACATTGAGAAAGTCGATTTAAGTACCTACATACATATATGCTAGTTTGGAAGTTATACATAGAAGATAGTTTTGCTGTAAGTTAGTTGATTAGTAAGCAGAATAAGAATCCTAGTCGAACTGTTTTTCAAAGTTCTCAATTGTTCACTTGAAAGAGTTGATTTCTCGCCAATAATACTACGTCTGTCTGTAGGTAGTAGGTAGGGCTCTAGGACTATAGTTCTACTCTACTTACTACTTACTCCACTCTTATTCCATTATTATGATTAATTTAAATTTAAGTGGAACACAATGGACAAAGTCGTAGAGGAAGAGGGAAGAAAGACGGAATTGTTAAAAAGTTTTCTTCTCCAGAGTAAAGGCACTCGTACATTTGTCTTCGTTATTGTTTTCTCTAATTAATTCAATTATATTGTTACATGTTCCCTGGAACTAATTCACTGTGATTCGGTTCCCTCCCTCTTTCCTGGAAAACAATGAAATTTATATTTTCCCTTGTAACGGAACACTCAAACTAAATATACAGGCTGGCGACTGCGACTAAACAGCTAATACATTTAGTAGGTATACGTGCTTCCTGTAGAGTTATGTATTATGTAGAGAGCTGGAGCCAGCACCAGTTAACCTTATGAATGAATAATGAAAATTTGTTTACAAATTCCATTTCTTCCTCTTGTTTACATAAATGGATAAATGGATAAATGGTTTAGTGTGTTATCAAGAATTTCTTTATTCCATCTTACATATAGCTACAGACTACAGATACACTACACCGCATCATAAACCAAAGTCTAACTGAATGTTTTCACCAGGTTTAGATAGATGAACACGTATCTACCTTGACGTGTGTGGTTTATGAACTATTTGACAATAAAGCTAAGTGCTAGCTCCTGGCCTGGCCTGGCCTGGAAAATTGTACTAAAGCTTTACTATATTTATAGGTCGATTTCTCAAGTAAAGGGAGCAATCATCTTTTATTTATGTATTTATAAACAAGGAATCTGGAAAAGTGTACTGACTACGGACACTAAAATATTATGTTGTGTGTTATATTTCTTTAGCTATGTATGCAATAGCGATAGTGATAGTGATGAGAAAGTCTCTATTTGAAATTCAAATGGTTGAGCCTTATACTATACTCTTGCATATGTAGCATACAATACAATACAAGGAAATACTTATAATGCAACATACGTTTTGCAATACTATTTTTATATACAATGTTTATTTTCCACAGCAGTACATAGATAGAATGCAATATAAGTTAGTACAGTACAGTTACAGTTTGCTTACTCTCGTATACACTCTTACTATTATATAGAGTTTTGTAGAGTACATTAGGTGGAAATGGAGAATCCATATATGAAAAAGCAAAGCGCAGCAGAAGGAAAGCAAGGAGCATAGAAGACGGATGTAAGTGAACGACTTGACTTCCCTTGCCTTCCTTAAGTTGAGCGAGTGGAAAGGAAAAGTGTGTCTGTGTCCCTCATGGGAATTTTGTTATTTCTTTTCCAAGATATAGGGCAAGTGAAACGGTATGCGAAGCAAAGTAAAGTAAATGCAAGATCCAATGCCAATACCTTTTTAAGGCTTAGTCTGAAGTCTGAACTGAACTCTTTATGCTTTGTTCAGTTTCCATTCCACCAGACCACCACCTTTCTGATTCTATTTTATCACCACGGCCATTTATTTCTCATTTCGATGAC
Organism: Tomocerus mixtus; assembly: GCA_034694165.1. Taxonomy (NCBI): domain Eukaryota; kingdom Metazoa; phylum Arthropoda; class Collembola; order Entomobryomorpha; family Tomoceridae; genus Tomocerus; species Tomocerus mixtus. The sequence continues at coordinate 126,799 of JAQFYC010000010.1, read as the reverse complement.
AAGGGAAGAGGAAGGAAATGCTTCACGAGACTTTCTCCTTATGACAAAATGGCTTTCTCCTAAGCGAGACTTGACTTTCTCTGCTTTTCAGTGCTTTTGCTTTCCTTAGGGAAGGAATCACATTCTCCTTCACTCAGTCAGTGAATAATAGAGTTGTAGTCCTCTCGTCTATACTTCTATACTCTGTAGAACCATTGCATAGCTAGAAGCACTACACTACACACTACACACATACATGGTACTTATTGCCAGTCACTCCTCCTGTTTTAGGCTAAGTAAAACTACCTACGCACAGGCATAGTCCACAAGTAGTCCAAAAGTACAAAATTTTACAAGGAAAGAAATCTACAATACACACACATTCGGAAATGAAGGAAACGAATGGGAAAGCAAACGGAGAGGAAGGTCCCAGAAACCCAGTGCTCCAAATAAGGACAGATATTGTATAGAATAGAATAATATATATGGCATGGCTGGCATGGCAGGAATACATGGCCAAGCCCAAGAATTACCTTGCATAGCATTTCATTTTATGTCGTTTTGCCGCATTTGGAATTCCTTCCTTTTCCATTTATATTCCATACGCAATGTAGTTTAGATCATACTTACAGTACAGTACACTAGATCCTAGATCGTAGCATACATAGGAACATTCAACTATAGAATAGAGACACAGATTGTGTTCAGTACATACTAGCTATGTATGTATTGCTATCTTTCTAAAGTGGGTAAACTGACGTGAGTTGCTGAGGAGAAGAGAACAGACTCGTCTTCGTCTCCTAACTCTCAGTAGGTCTTCTTTAGTCTCATGTAGACAATGCCCACAATCTTTTCCATCCCACTACCACTATCTTTTCTTTGGGAGAGCTGGAGAAGAGACGTTATGTAAATACCTAGTGGTAATACAGAATGCTACTAACATTCCAGATCTATATAAGTAAATAGAGAACAGAACAGAATACACACTGTATTCCCCTATCAAAAGATACATGAACTGCACAATACTAGGCACTACATACTATATTCTGCACTTGCTACACTAACAATAAGTAGCAGATGCTTCAAGGCTATTTGATCCAACTTGAATACTATCAACTATCACTATCTCGTCTCTAATGCTCTATAGATAAATAAATGTTCTCCTGGTATATAGAACTATCCCAAATATGACTTGATCCTTAAAATTGGAAATGTTAGCTGTTGCCTTATGCGTTGCGCTGGCTAAATATTATATTACTTATATATAGCTTTGCTTACTCTACTTGTACTTATGGATGTATGCACTGTGTTATCTAATGTATCTCTACAGAAGGTACAACTACATGCAGATATTCTGTTGCGGTTTCCTATTCTAATATGGTCCAGTATAGTGAAGGTACTATTGTATACTACAAATACATTCTCCAATTTCTAAAGAATCTTTTTATCCAAGTCTGGGAAATAGAAACCTCAGAAATGTATGTATTCAGTATTAAATATGTATATATGTAAGGAAGGTACAGTTACAGGTACACTTGCTGCGTTGCGTTGGCTGTTGGCTTGCATAGAACTTTCTTTACAGACTACAAATACTGATTGTATTGTATGTACATACACATCACTGCCCTGGATGAAGGGAAATACGAAACAATTCAACATCTTCCACTACAGTATTGACTGATACGCCGCAAGTACAAAATCAAACTTATAGTACCTACAGTACAGTACACTTCACTCGTAGAAAATTAAATACTACTAAACCGAAACTAGGCCGACAGACAAGACAAGCCAGGTCAGGCCAGGACCAAAACCAAGCCAAACCAAACCACTAGACAAGCCCAGTCTAACACTCTCTTTATTGCACACACTTTTGATACTTCCCTGATTTGCTTTCCATTGCTAAGCGAAACTGAAAGAGACGTGCGTCTTGTTATGTTAAAGTATACTGTACACAAGTAGTAGGCCACAATATAGGGACATAAGTAGTTCACCTAGGATAAATGCAAGCAGATCTCTGAGATATAGTTGTAGTTACAAACAAACTGATATCTATACAGATAAGCAATCCCTAATGCTATTCTCCAAGTTGGACAGAATTAAATTGATTTGCAGAGCGAAACTCTGCTTATGCACTACTCCCGCTGTCTATTCTAATTTAATATTGTAGCTGTTCACCATTATGGTTCTGTCATTTAAGCTCATATATTTCAGTAACACGGATGTCCTATTGTTCATATACTGTATATGAGTTAAAATAGTGTAAGCTCAAGTCATTCTTTTTGACCTTGTTGCTGTGGATAGCATTATATTTTATGTTATATAATATTTACGCAGGTTTAGTAAGTATATACAAATATGTTCGAGTGTGCGTGACTCAAATTCAGTTACAACGCTATGTCACTAATTGGTAGTGCCTATAGGAATGTTAGTGACAATACATTCAGTAGGTTGTACTAATGAGACTGTCATTAGGCCCTGTCATTGAACTGGCAATGCGTGCGGTTTTGTCTATACAAGTGGCAATTTATTTGAAATAGAATAATGGAAACTCTACGCAATATCAATTCAAGAATGAAATTGTGTTATTTATTGTACTATAAAGGAAAGACAAAAGGAAAGTTAAACTATTTGTGTAACAATGAGGATTAGGCTGTGTAACTAATAAATGAGTGTCTAGAGGGGAAGGTATTGGCAGAAAATTAAAATACCAGCAGAATTATTGTTCCTTCAGTTTAGTAGTATATGGTAACTAGAATTTGTATGTGGCAATTTTCAACACTTGAATACTTGTATTATGCTTATAGGTTGTTACACTTATTAAACATGGGTATTTTATACGTGCATATACATAGCTATTATTGTACTTAACGGGTTACATAATTGTGAATTGTCTAAAAATTTTAGTAAAGAAAAAATGCTGAAAAGTACCTATACTTTGCTAATACGTAGAGTAAACGGTTATAAAATTTACCATTAAGAATGTAGTTCTTTACTATGTACTACGTAAAAGTTTCTAATAAGAAAGCTGAGATTTTTCCATTGAAGCCGAGGGAATTTAAAGCAATGTAGCGTAGCTCGTCGAACGTGTAATATAGGTAAACATACTGAAATATAATATCGATGTACATAATACATAAATGATCATCATAGCTCTATGTATGAAATTCCTGCATATATTTCTATTGGTAATGCAGTATGGACTGAACTAGTGAAATCTTGTAAACAAGCTACAAGAAAGGCAGAAATACCAAGAAGAAAGGAAACGTTACATACGTATGAGTGGAAAGAGAAAATTGCTTTCTCTTGAGCATTGTTCGACACTACTACTACTCTGTGAAGTAGAACCGCAACTCACTCTGAATGGATATTCTTGGAAATAAACGCGTGTGTGTTCATACATAAATACATAGGTAAAATAACTCGCAGACTTTGGAAGTTCATAGTGATATTTACGCAACTATTTATAAGGAACATATCTTAGAAACTAGTGACGCGTACAAAGGACTACTATATATTACTTAAGTGTGGGCTGCTAAACTACAGGCGAACCATTTTACAACCGCTGTCAGGTAGCTCTGCCAAATCAGCACTGAGCGTAGAACAGATGAAAAAAATTGCTACACTGAACATAATGGTGTATAGTGGAAATCTATGTCGGAGAAAGTAGCGGTGTAAAACATTTCAAGCATCGTTGTAGGTGAGTGTGAATTATCAGTCTTTTCAAAAGTGCGAAAAATGTGAAGGATGCCGGAGGTAGTTCGGAGTTCCAGAACCCGATACTACTATAATAAAAGTAGGTACGCTATATGGGTAATATACAATAAAGACCATACAAAATATTTTTATGGGAGGGTTAGCGTAGGATATTCGCTGTACTGTCGACTTGTAGGTTGTAGATATGAAATCAGGTGTGAACGGACTTGCAAATGGTTTACTTTGGTTTATATATGCATATTTACAATCTTCCTAAATCTACTACACACTATAGTTTATTCTACATTTTTCTGTATAAGCTCTTATTCTATAAAGCATTCGGGTATTGTGATAGTGTTGCTGATATTTTCTATTCAGTATAAACATTTCGTTCATTTTCATATATTATTGAGACGGAAAATATAGATTTATATTATTTTTTCGGTTTTTGAGCATAACACTAAATTACCATGATTGAACATTAAAGTGAGGGACCTATACATGTCTAAATCATCATAAATGTACTACATAAGCGTTAGCAGTATACGATAAATCCAGTTTTGTTTCGATATATTTGTAGTAGCTATATAAATGTGGATGAATTCATGTGAACTGAAGAGTGACCTGATGTGCCTTTCTTTTGGGTAATGTAATGCAAGTTGAATTGGATTGGGTGCACAATTCAACATAACCTACTTCAACAGATTGCTTGCGATTCAATTCTCCTCTGAAATCTTAGCTATAAATATGCCAGAGAAACCAAACTCGTGGCATTCTTGTTAAATTCATTGCAAAGTTTCATACAGGCAAATTCCATTTATCGCTAATAAAAATCCAATTTGCATAACAATTTGGATACAATTTCATATCAATGCAAAATGTCTAACAAAGCTACGTTCATATATTATGTTAAATGAGTTTCATAAAATATGCATAGAAATTTTTCCCTCTGCGCTATTGCTGTTTTCAGTTTTGGAATACTATTTTGTAGTTAAATATATGAAGAGCAACAGTATAATACACAGTTTTAAGTTTACGGAGTTTTAAGATCATCCAAAGTTGAAATCCTGTCGGTATTTTATATATTTCTACTCAAGTTTAGTAAATAGATTGACTAACAGTTTCGATGTTAATTACCTTTACAAAATATTATGCAAAAATTCAGTTTTATTTTACACTTGAGGTAGGTGTTTAAGTAACGTTTCAAAATTACAGAATTCACAATCTACCAAAAATAGAATGATGTAGATAATTTATGCGTGAAGAAGTTTTGCCAATGGGAACTGTGTTGTCGTTATTATGTAACCGTATCGAATCAATTAAATCTACAAACAATGCTTGATGTAATTTACTTAAGTAAGGTGCTATTCTATTAATGTTGACATAATCCTGTATGGTAACTATATTTTACTAGTGCTTGCTTATAGTATGGATTGCATTGACTGAATATCGTGTATAAGCATCCGTATGTCCCTATTAGTGTACAAAAATTTCAAAAGAATGAGGTATTAAACTTTTTTCTCTTTTTGGTTTGTTACAGAGCTGTGCTGCGCCTGGAGACGAATAGTAGTTTGGCCCAATTGGAAATAACCCCGCTGATGACAGCAGATGAGGACGTGTACAAGTGCGAAGTGACTTATCTGGAGGCAAAGGAACATTGTGCTCTCCTGCAGTCTATAAGACTCAACACTTTCGGTACGATAAGAATCTTTTCATTTATTACCAAAAGTACTCTCTACTCCATAGTATACATTATTACATTACAAGATGCTTTCTTCATCAGTCTAAATTACGTGTGAGTGAGGTAGTGACAGATTATATCTCTCTCATCTCTCTGACTGAGTGAACCCTTTCCAAAAAACTACACATTCTTTCTTGTCTAGCATGTAGCTAGTAGGGATATTGCTACAGGCAGTCTGTTTCATTTACTTTCTCTGTTATTCCTTACACTTTCTTCTATCGACTTGCCTACTTAATATATTAGTACTACACCTACATATTATATATGTACTTTTAGTTATACCGTAAAAATATAGTACATATGTTTAATCTGAATGTACTGTATTTTTATAACAAAATTGTTTTGTTATATTGTCCATCACAATCTGCTTCGATTTGTAACACATTCTATCTTTTACATCTTTCGTCAGTCTGTCAAATTGTCATAACCTATCATCAGCAACCTTTATATGAAAAACAATAAAGGTCATCTTTGTCATTTTGGATATTGATGTATAGTATTTTTCTAGATATCGAAAATAACTGCAACTAAGTACATATATTTTATAGTCTTGTTGCGTTATGTTATTACTGCTAGTAATTGCAGCAGGTAGGATTTTATTTAAATGTGAAACATAATTTATTAGCATGTGTAATAATTCTTCCATATAAATACTTTAGATGTTTAGATTCAGATTATAAATTGTAATTAGTGAAGGCATACCTAATTCTTTTTCTACCTTACGATTATTACCATACTTCCATCTCATGAATACCAACTCTAAATGGATATTGAGGTTGCTTTTCAGCATTATATAGTGGTATAATCGTAAATGTCAATCACTATCTAAACTGTGGACAGCGATTAACCATAAGTAAGCGAACTTGATTTATCACTGTTAATATCCGTTAGATACTACTGTATATTGATAGCAGATCGGATGGTATTTCTAGTGAAAGTGATCTAGATAATGTTTAAAATTTTACGTATGTAGTAGAGTAGAATCCAGTCTTCTGATGGGATGTGGTATTACGTGACTGCACCTTTGTATTCAGTATTCGACATTAGCTTGCTGTGCTGGGAATCACGATACTCCATTCATGATTTGACTCCACTTGTCTTCCCTTGTCATTGAAAAGACTTAAGATCGATTACTATGGGATGCTTCTAGAATTTTCTAAGTAATTAAAATCGGCAGATCAACCCAAACCAAGTACTTAAGTCGCTACCTACAAACTTCAACCTACTACACTCTACACAGCAAGCTAAGTCAAGCTAAGGGAATTCATGTTCGAAAAGGCACGTTTAGCTGGAAGTGTATCCTTTTATTACTAACAATAATAAGCTAACTAACCGTGGCCATGCTTTTCATGTCGCCAGAAACGTATTCCCTCATCCCTAGTTAGAAACATTTTTCATTATAATTATTTTCTGTAGTCTTAAGTAGAAGTATACATACGATTACAATAAGTATACTAATATCTTATGTAATATATGCAAGATGGATTCTCGTATTTAGTTACAAGCAGTTAGCTATAATATTGCAACTTGCTACTCATGAAAACGTATCAAGCATAGGTATTATATTTAGTTTAGTATACAAAGTTTGTAGTCACCTAAAAGAGCAACTGACAGGTCCAGGCTTGCTTCGGTTTCTAAAATGAACATAGGTAGGTACTTAATAAGGATGACTTCCACTAACCTACACGTACTTATCAATATTGTCTAGCACTCGACTTTGCCGACAAACTCATTAATCATTCCGTAGCCCCAACTGACTAAATTACGACCACGAAATCGGAAACAAATAATTTATTCTTGGAACGCGTTCTTGGTGAAAAGCTTTGGCTTTTACGTTTCTCATACATTCATACTTAGATCGCTATAATATTTATTAGTCGTATATGTACATATACGTACTACTGCTAGAGCAGATATTAATATATTTACTCTTCCATTACTTATAAACAGATTTATAGAACAATAACAATCTGTTTCAGTCTTTCGGTTATACCTTTCGTCTCCTATATACTGTTATCAAGTTATTCAGAATTTACAGCTTTCCATGATAAATATAAAATGAATTCTATTAACAAAGTAAGGAATGGAACATATTTTCACCTATTGTTGGCGTGGGCGGGCGATAACTTCAAAATGCAAGACACTGTGTAGAAATGATTAGAAAACGCAGGGCAGTGTAAGATATCCAAACAAAATTATTACTAGACAAGCCAAGACTTAGATAATCATCCACTTAAATAGAAGTATATGTATATTATGTATTATTATAATTAGTAGGTATTGTTAATAGGGTTAATAGACACATCTTACATATTTGCACATCACGTCTTTTACTTACATATCTGTATTAGATATTTTTCGTAATTAAAAAAACTCTTAAATATATTAAACAATAAATCACAGTCAAGACCTACTAATATTATTCGAAAAAATATCTTTCTACCAATAATGTAATAAACGGTAAAATAAATGTCCAATATTGGGATTGAATTTGAGGATAAATCATGGATGCACTTTCACTGTATTGTTTAGATTTGACTGACATCGTAGAGTGTTGTTTTGTTTGTGTTATGTTATACGATGCGAGACAACGCCTAAATCCAATGCTTTTTGGCATCCATTAGAGCAGAATTACCTGAGGAAATCCCATTGAGGTTGAACCCCTCTATTTTTCACCAGCATTCATTTCACCATTTCACATTCTCGACTTTCTCTCCACTTGCGTCTTGTTTATAGCCCACATCACACTGCACACTGTCAGCAAAGGCGAGGAAGAAATATAACCACACCATAGCACAAGAACAGAAACTACCTATCTTTTACTAAAAGTATTTTCTAGCTACTCTCTCATCGTAACTGCAAGTAAAAAGTAAAAGTAAGTAGGTAGAGACTAGTAGAGAGAAAGAAAAGGCAGGTTTCTGTGTGCGTATATTATTATTACAGAAGTACAGAAGTAGTGTGCCGTCGTCTATGTGTAATATGTTTCCTCCCGTCACCTTCACCACATAATATACGATTCATAGAAATACCGAGCGAAAATGCTTTCACTTTATTGTTATGTTATGTAATGTTATGTTATGGTGCGATATGTTATTTAATGCTATACCTCCGTCGCACAATTGCAATTGCAATCCAACATCACATTACATAACATATATAACACAATATCAAAGTATCAAACCTTTTGGAACACTATGATCGTGAGTCGTGAGTTCGAGTAGGAGAGCAAAATAGTAAGCTACTTCTACCTGCTACACGTAGCGATCTCTTTGCTATTATACTTTACAGAGCAGGGAACTAGTGTGTTAGGTACAATTTACAAAACCTTCAGTGTCCTTGCCCCATCAGCCGTGAGTGCAAACACACGTGTAGTTGTATTACAGCTTTCCTTCCCAGTCTAGAGTCTAGATCCCAAATGCTAGATAGAACGATTTGTGTATCCAGAATTTCATTGTAGTTTTATAGCACCATTGAGAAAGACTGAATGCGTAACTTACTTCTTTCTTCACATTGCGTTGTTGAAAGAATGGATTCTGGATACAGATCAATGTTCATTGCACCAGACATATACCTACTCGTATCGTACCTGCATATACAATTATATGTTTGTATGTATATACAATTGTATGTTGTGGAAAGCTTTTGAAAAGTACATCTTTTTTAAATCGGTAAAGTAATAGTCAAGTTACTTTTCACAGTTAATATAACTTGTGTTAGAGGACATTTTTTCCAAGATTCGTAGACATGATATCTAAGACATCGTTATAACAGTCAGTAATGCCTTCACTTAACCAGTTGTTCTGTAATTATAATTTATAATGATACACATTATAAATATTTTCAGAACTTTAGATATAAAGTATGGAATAAAATATTTTGTTTTATTAGCTGTTCCATTTAGGAATGAAGTAAATCATGCGATTACATTGCAACTAATTATTAAATGTTTATAGTACATCTTTCACTATCTATTTAAGCATTTCTGTTATAGGCTATGTATAAGTATTATCAAATATTAGAGTAAATACATGTTTATGAAGATAGATAAAGTATGTAATTGGTTATCTTCTCAACTTTGAGAACAGTACAGTAGTGGTGGTGGTAAAAGTGGTAATACATTATGTAGGGTGTGTGCGCTCAACATGCGTATACCTACATAAGATGCATAGTTACTTAACTATAATATAATTCTACTGATATATACATATTTATATAATACGTATGTAGTATATAGAAAATGGTTTGTGTTTTGTATAGAGAAAGTTGAAAGTAGGATTTAGGATAGCCCGTATGGTAGTTGTTAGAGCTATTCTACATCTATGGTCTTTTTGGGTGGAAGATGGTTGATGGTCTTGAGAGGAGCAGCAGTTGTTGTAGCCCTTTTCTCGAGTGACATGTCGAAACTGTGAGTGTCCCTTAACAACACCACTTCAAAGTGAATTATTCATTTGAAACATAGACGCCTACACATTAAAATTTAAACATTCCATTGCCTTCTCTGGAACAGAAGCCCAAGACCAACTCTCTCCGTCTCCGTCTATTTATCTATTTGTGTGTGTGTGTGTGAGGTGCCTCTTTCACTTTCAACAACGAAGGGAATGGAACTCATCTCACTGCTCAACAATTCTCACTTTCCTGCTGGGCTCTCATCTTCCTCTCCCTCCCTTTCTCTTACGCATTTTTATTAACCTTGTTCCATATGTTATTCTATGATGAATATATCTACGTATGTATGGAGTTGTTATTATATGAAGTAGGCATGTATTATGAGCACATTTCAGTTTGTCCTTATATGCATATGTCCTTAACAAGTGTTTCAAAGGTAGAAATAAGCATTAACTATTTATGATATGTAGGTGTTTATGTCTTCAGATTCAGGGCAGGTTACACTTTGTTACACTCTACACTAGAATATGTATGGATAGTATATGCGAGACATTTTGGCTGTTAGTGACATGAAATAATTTAAACCAAGGGATATACTACAAATATTATGATCCAAAATAAATCCTTCAATTTATCGGGTTTTAGAATAGTGAGTATTTAACTTTCTAATAGTGTAATTCATGAAATTCAATCCATTTACTGTACAATATTACCATAGCTTACTGACTATAGCTTCCGAAATGTATGTACATACATGGGAATGAGAAACTACAACTAGAGAAAAATTATTCATGGATTTCTACGAAACTAAATAATAGAATAAGTTTCCTCCTGCTGCGTTTACAATTTCTTAGCATAAAATTCAGTTTACTTACTATAAAGCTTATAAATATATTTTTGCTTCCCTCGCAGGTACTATTTATGTACATAATGAGAAACCAAAAATATTTGCAAACGAGTAATAATCTGTGGGCTGATACAGAATTCCTAATTATGTATCCATTAATTTTAGTAAAAACTGTATACAGTACTGTAGATACGACTGAATCGGTATCAACTTACTAATATCCTTCATGTATCAATAGGTACAGTTTTAGTAAACATGTTTAACAAAAGAGAGTCTTGCAAACAGAAAGGGCAACATACATTTCGAGGAGACGTTTGTCGCTTGTGTATTGCAGGGATTGCAAATGCCTACAAATATATACGTAAGTATGATACAACATACTTATTTTCTGCGGCAGTGCCTGCAAACAATGTACATAATATGTATCTTAGGCCGTCAGCAATTTGATAGTAGGAAAACGATTCAATAGTAAAACAACATCCTGTTTATTTGCCCTTTATTTAGAAAGATGAAAATTTTAATTGTGTTTACATTTATGTAAGAAGAATAAGAACACCAGAAAATATGTAGGCGGTCGCATACAGCTGTTGTACATAGTACATTTAATTGTTTTCCTTAATACATTTCTAGCTTACTCGCATTTGACCTAGAAATTTTAAGCTTAGAAGAATATATTTGCTTACTACGTACGCATGGGACATGTACTTAAGACTTAAGATTAGTACTTAATAATCGTTTAATATCCTCGTTAAATTACACTTTACACTCTGCATGTGAAGTATATATAAATAAGGGCGATAAATAGTCGGCTCGTAACTTCAGGTCAATTTGTAATACGCTTAATGACTCTTTAATTACTGAACTACTTACATACAACTACAAATAGCGAACTGGGTAAAGGAGAACAGTGAAAGGCCAAACTTACACTATCTAACACTCCATGAATAATATACATGCCTGGTAAAACACTAGACATGCATAGGTATATGTGCTATAGTTATATTCTCATCTCTTGCTTAAGAACTGCAGTAATTTCATTGAATGTAGAACAGTTAGAATATGGGAATTGGTGGGAATATAATATGCGTAATGGAGTGTGCCTAACCTAACAGATTGGCAAGGCATCATTAGTGTAAACTCCTAATAATATTTACAAACTAGGTGACTGCTTAACATTGATTTTGATTACAGATGCATATCCATGGTTTCGGGGGAATAGTACCACCTGGGAACGTTCCCAACTTTCCCGTCCGGGATGGCTCATTTTTTGTTTAAAAAGTGGGAATGTTGGGAAAAGTGGGAAGGTTCTTGGAAAGTTACAACAACACATAGTGTAATGTTAATCATAACCTTCCCAATTTCACTGAGAACTTTGCCGATCATCCCGGACGTCCAAAATTTTTGGGTGGGAAGTGGAAAATACCGAAACCATGTGCATATCTGAAAAGTAAGCAGCGTAACTTACTTAGTACCCCGAGATCTTATGAAAAATCCTTCCCCCGGGGGCGGGCGGAATGGAGTCCCTCTCAATTCCCCAGTTTCATAATTGGTCTTTGCATGTGTCCGCTTGTAGTACAGCAAATACAGGAGAAATGAATAAAGTAGTCACGTACCTTTTTGCCTGGAAATACATTATTTTGCATACATGATATTGTCTTCAATGTAATAATATGACCTAATGTAATATACCAAAAGACTTTTGCAAATACTTATCCTATTTGAGTATTTAAACACATAATAAAGATAAAATGTCTAGTCTATTATAGATACTTAATATAAAATATAAAGGATAATATGTGTACCATATGTAATGTGCTCTTATACTGATCATTAGTTCTGCTAGGAAAAATTTAAAGTTATTAAGTATTAAAGTAATGCAATAATGTAGTGAACAACCACTACTACCTAACATCTAAGCTAAAGAGTAAGAAATCTGTCTAAAAGCTACGTATCTCCTATAATTCAACTATTGGGCCGTTACATTTGAAGAATGAGAGTTAAGCATGAACCTTAGGACTTCTTTTGGAAATAGAGAGTAGAGAAAGATGGAGTGTAAGTAGTTTGCAGTTTTTTTGCTATCCTTACTTTTCTGTAAACGTAGAAGGAGAAGAAAGAATGGGTTGCTTAATTGGAATCGATGGAGTTTTAATGATGGTTTTAATGATGAAAATTTTCCTTACTTTCTTTCTATGTTCTCAATCCTGGATACTACTTACTACGTTTCACTCTCGTGTGGGCAACTTGACAACGAAAACGAACTTGGATCTTCTCTGCTATCTTCTACACGAATTGGAAACGCGATCTCCTTCTCATCTATGGACTCCTTGCTTTGCCTTGCCTCGCCAACTGCTATCTGCAACCTTGGACTGACAACAGCTAAACCTGAGTATGTACGAATTGAAGACATGAGTGGATCAGAAACTGCCAACGCATCAATGATAGGACCTTTTAATGAGGGCAGTGTCATCACTCTAGTATGTATTTCTGGTGGTGGCAAACCCGTGGCTCAACTTAATTGGTTCAACTCTTCAAGTCCTCTTCAAGGTAACTATTTCCCCATTCCTATCTCTAATAATTAGAGTATAACTTTTTTACTCCCATGGAGAACTTCTGCTGCATTTTATTTAGGTGGCTAAATTGATCTAGAAACTAGATCCCCGCCCCGACTCAATTTATTTTTATGCGAATACCAACTTATCAACTACCAATAATTAGTATATCTGTTCTGTAGTATGTTTTGTTCTATAAACTTTGGATAACTTCCCCCGTGACGTAATATTTAGCAACATAGTGTGGACGAAATTGTAAGCAGGTATTAAAGTAAGCATCCTACAGAGGAATTCAATTTCAAAATTATATTTATATTCTTATCGATAAAGTTTTCTAACATTATTACTACAGAAATAGTAAATACAAATACAAAAAACCTTCCAACTTTTCCAAGTCTGTCATTTAATACTACATAGGAAGGAAAGTGAAACTAATTCAAATTGAGTTCTGAATTGGACACAGAAGCTTAAGAAGGAAGAGAAGCTTTAGGAACTACTCTAACTGGATGTAGGAAAGTAATTGACACTTTCCATATAGCGTAGCGTAGCCATTTTAAAACTGTAACTCTTCCTAAATGATTAAATTGCTCATTGTTTTATTCAGAATTATACGTGCATACAATATGGGTATGATTTGTCCGTGTTTGAATATAATACTGTAGTATACATATACTATAACGTAGTGTAGCCGCGGTATAACACCTAACATACGCACATACATTCAAGAGCTCGTAAATTAAACACTTTCTCTAATTAGCTTTTATTCCATTAGTACAGTTGCGCAGTGTACCATAAAGTAAAGTGAAAGGTTTATTTCTTTTTAGCAGTGCTTTGAATTTCAATTGTGTTCGATTCGTTTCTATGCAAATGTAAGTACATACATAGTACACATCTGTAGGTGCCTTCAAGTATGCGTTAGTATCTGTAGTGCGTCTGTGAGATGATAGGGACTGGCCATTTTATAACTTCACATGTTCAGTCACAGTTGGCAATATTATCTAGCACTGATAGGACAAAAGTATATATATATACTATATGCTTGCACAATTTCTTTTAGTACTCAGCTCAAAACAGTTGCGATTATATACAGATAGTATAGGACCTAGGTTATACAGTGCGTTAGGGTTTGCCCCACAAAAATAAAATACAAATGGCAATATCTAGGCTATGAGTGCCACTCGATTTGGCTCATTTGCGTAAGTTAGGTATTTGGCGAACTTATTTATTAGAATCATTTGGCATGGCTTTGCAGTTTGTACTGAGAGCAGATCTAAACTTCTCTGTGCGAAACATTAGTATTATTCCCGTAGAATTGAATAAAATCAATAGATTCAGAATGATTAGAAATGCATTGGAAGGACTACTAAAAGGCGCTTATGCAAAACAGCTACGAAATTACAGAGGGAGTGAGACATTAGTAGTAGTTTAGGTAGTGACGCTGATTGGATTGTTTAGCCAACTGAACTGAACCGCTATGCGATCTTCTTGCTATGGTGTGATGGGAATGGACGTACATACATATAGGTACACATACAATAAAACACCCAAGTAAATATTATGCCTAAACTCAGACTCAGGAACACTAAATATATACAGTATGGTGACGCACTTTCATTAACCAGCAAGAAGGGGTTTGATTAACAAGAAATAATCAACAAACAGAAGCAATAGTAATGGTTTGTTACTTTTGAATATTTATACATTTTGCTACATATATGTAGGAACTTCATTATTATACAACTCAATTGGGCGGCTTATGGGATCAGAATGTCTGTCCGACGATCCGTCTGTCCCCTCTGTTTATCAAGAGCGTCATTTTAGAATTGCAAGATTTACACCATGTAAATATCTGGTTGGGGTTGGGTTACCATTCTATTAGTTGAAATCAAAGTTATATGCATAAAGCCCAATAAATTTACTTACAACTTAATATTGGAAGAGATTAGTTTTTCAATACTATTCACAACAGTACATTCGTACAGTTAACAGTTTTTAGTAGGTCATAATTTTTCTTCTAGAAACGTTTATTTATATGTATTGTTCATTAGTTTCCATATATTATGTTGTGGTCTTTTTATTTTTTAGTTATATAGGTACATAAAATGCGAAGGATAAAAACATAAATGATCACATTAGGCTAATTATCAAATATTGATTACAAAATGCGCACATCACTTTCTTTCCACATAAAAGCAGATTAATGAGCATGTTCATCATAGTACTAGTGGTATTTAAATGTCATTGTAAAAAGGTTGACTGATTTCTATTGCTTGTTAGGGTGAATGGAGTCACATTAGCGTTTGAGACAAGTCATAGAGGATATTATGGGCGTATAAACAAACATTTCCTTCAATTTTACATTTGCATTGCATTAGAATGACCAAATAAAGTGAAATTCTGCATATGTTCTCTGAGGGTACTTTCTGCATGAATTTTATTACACTTTTGATGTATGTAACTATGTGCGCTTAACGTGATGAGGAGAAAATGTGTTTCCAAGTGGAAATTGCTTTGCTGTTCCATTTGGTTAGCATTAGCATTATCTACACTACAGAACAGACACATACTGACAGGCAGATATACAATAAAGCTAATGAATATACATAGATGTGTAAGTAATTGAAGGAACCTAAGTAAATGTGTGTCCTCCCTCTATAGTACTTAGGTACTTGGCTGAGTACGCCGAATGATAGTACATAAGTAATGTAAAGTAAGGTAGCTATTTAGTATTTAGGTATGTGTAACAATTACTTCAAAGTATGAATATTCATGAGCCATATCCTGTAATGTAGGAATAGCAATCCTAGTTTTGCTCTAATCGTTACTATTCTATTCCGCCTGTACATAAACTACCTTAGTTAAGCTGGGCACAGGAATTATTTAGTAAAACTATCCAGTAATAATGTACTATTCTGTGATGGCGAGCTTAGGGAAAGGACCAGACTGCATAACGCACATGATGGAATGAAAGTTCTATTGCTTTCAGACTCCTAGTGGATTTAAACACGGAATCGCTTTGTGCCGTAATAGTACATCCCTATAAATAGAAATGCGACGAACCACTAAAATGAAAATACTTACTTTGCTTACCTAACGTAACCTAACGAAAGTAAACCACCACACTATGCAGCACAGTACAGGTCCACAAATGCAGTACAAAGGACTTTCTCTTTGCTTTGTTTTTCCAGGTTTTCGTTTGTTAAATGCAGGGCCATTCCAGGTTAGATTTTGGGTGGGAAGTGGGAAGTGTACAGTTTAGTTTAGTTTGCCCTTCTATTATAGTGTGTCTACTGTCTACTCTAATATCTTTGTAGTCTACCTAATTTTAAATAAAGTAAGGTTAGGTACATATTTTCTCCATGTTATAATCTCATGTTGCTTTTTAGATCCTATCTGTAGTTAGTAATTGTAGAATAGACATGGAAAGGTGCTCTGTTTATACTTTACTATTTATGTATGTACAGTTCGCAGAGTAATTCCGCTAAGGCGACATTTGATAAAGCCTGTACTAATATATGCTAATACTAATGAACATATAAATGCATAGTTCACCAGTACCTAGTACCTAGTTAGTAGCATTACACCATAATATGCACAATATACCTATGTGTATGAAATTGTGTAAATTATTATTATAATTTTCTAGAACACGAATGTAAATAGTAAAAAAGTTGATGTTATGATTTAAATATAGTATTAAGAATTTATGTAAGTGCAGCCACTTTACTGCAGAAGGGATGCTATGTAATGTACGTACCTGTGTACACGGGTAATGTGCAGTTTGTAAATCTGTATTAGTAATATGGTATATTAAATAAATAAAGGAAGACAAAAACCAGAAGATATATTCTAAATAATATATCCGTACTATAATATAGCTGATAAGTAATAAGAATTGGAGGTATTATCTAAATTTCCATTGCGAGTTTAGAGATTTGGTTTGCTTACAATTAGTTTGGTTGGGTAGTTGAACTATTATACACTCTAATAATTTGTAGGAAGGAAATCCCTCGAAGTGACACGGGGAAGGAAATGAATTTTCGATTGCCTTCCGTCGTTGCGCCCTCATTTCCAATTTTCTCGTGTGAAAGGAGTTTAATTGTGAATTTATTTTATTTTAACTCTACAGGGCAATACAGAAACATGACAGAAGATGACGGGACGGGAATCGGGCGTTCCCAACTGACAGTAACTCTCGGCCGTGGAGATTTAGGTGCCAAGTTGGAGTGTCGGGCCTCTAGTCCCACATTAGACGTTCCTATGACCTCCTGGGTCGAAGTGGATGTTTATGGTAATGTTCTCTTCTCAGTTATTCCCTTTCCTATTGCATTGCGGCATACTCTTCTCCTTTAATAAGAAACTTTTTAACTGGAACATATGCCAAGTCAGGCCAGTGCTCCTGGTTTGGTTTGCAATGGCCAGGATATTAACCATCCAATGATACTACTTCTATTATAGCCGAATGCTGAACTCTAGACGACTTTACAGATATTCTACATTCTACACAATGCAATGATCCCATCTAAAATCTACTTCATGTATAGTAAATATACTGTAACTGTACTGTACGGTAGTGTAACAGCAGAAATTGTATTACTTGCTCTATTATGAACATAATAATTTTCGGGAGAGACTGAGACTACACAGAAACAGACAAAACTCAGTTGCCTTACCGCTTGCGTTAGCCTTAAGTATTTTCTAAAGTGAAAGTACCTATAAGCTAAACGTATAGTAGAGTTGAGAGACAAGATTTTTAGTCAACTGCATTGTTTTTAAGGAAAATGCATATATGGATATTCATTATATCTGCTGTTAAATGAAAATTATGGAAGAATAGACCGGACAAGTTGTGTAATGGAAAGTTAGGTTCTATGATGAAAGTTTTTAAATAATAAAAATTTATATAATAGTTACCATTTGAATAAAAGTAGTGAACACTTGTGTAAGATTTCTTATAGGAAGAACTGGTTATATGTTTTCTCCAAATGCCAGAGAAGAAATTCAATGAAAAGTAAAGCATCCGCCCAGGAATTATTTCCGGTCTTATTTTGAGTGTTTCGGCTAAAATCCTCGTTATCT
This sequence comes from Tomocerus mixtus, assembly GCA_034694165.1. NCBI lineage: Eukaryota > Metazoa > Arthropoda > Collembola > Entomobryomorpha > Tomoceridae > Tomocerus > Tomocerus mixtus. The sequence goes on along the minus strand of JAQFYC010000010.1, from coordinate 108,525 downwards.
GAAGGGAAACAGGGAGAGTCTTTCAACACTCATGCAGAGTGGAGTGAAATATACGTACATCATAACCATATACAAGAAGACGAGAAAGATTAAATTCTAGTATCTTGTATATACTTAGCCACATCAGTATTAGTACCTTAACAAAAGGATAGGTATGTCTGCAAAGTTTGCCATGCCATGCAAGACAAGGTGTGGACTTTCAACACACTTTCTCTGTTTACTTACTTACACATTTAAACAGAACGGATAAATATATGTACACAATAGTTTACTTACTTTGCTTCTACGAATATAAATGTATGGTAAATGTATATATAGGTATAAAGTAAAATTCACAAACTGGAAACATGTTGTGTATAATTCCTAATAGCATTGTCTTTAATGAGAACTAGTAAAAGTAAAGAAGACACAAAACAAGAGGTTAGTAAAACTTAGTACTTTGTTCTGTTGTTAGTGTATGCAGAGTTTCTTAGGCATTCTAAGGTAGTAAACACTAGGTAGCATTATGTAGTTTTATTTGTTACGGTAGACTGTAGACGAAGGAAATAATAAGAATGCTACTCCACCTCTTGTGTTAGTGCTTGGCTAGACGTTTTTCTTAACTTTTCTTCGTCTTACTTTCCCTTCCCTCTTCTATTCTTCATTAACATATTTTCCCTTTCGTTTCGTTAATTAGTCCAAATTTTCAACTACGCGATGGGTTGTTTTGTTACTGGAATGGAACTAGGCTAAGCCTTTCCCTATAAATAGTACTATAGCTACATTTAACACCTATACGAGGTAGGAGTAGGAGGAATCATAAGGGTTACTGTTACTTCACGTTTAGTAAAGTAAAAGCTACGATATATAATTGTCTGCTAATCTGTATATCTCTAGGTATACGCATTTATTTAAGTGTTCTGGTTCTGAAGTAAAGCATAGAATTTAAACTCCAGTTGTGTTGTGTTCTAAGTGAAAACAAAGATTCATCCCTTCCCTCGAGCTTCTCTTATTGTCTTTGTTTATGTTCGGAGAAATTTACATTTTCTTGCTGTTATGTAGGTCTTTAGCTTAATCCCTTGTTTTACTTTTATGGCTTCATATCTACCTAAAGAGATTCTCTGTTTCCATTTCCTATTTGCGAGTCGGCCTTTTCTTACGAAAGGAATTTTAACAGGTTCCCAATAATGGCTGTGGAGCAAGAGTGTTTAATAATCGCAGATGTAGAATGTAATTGTGCATTTGCAAATTAATACCAGTTATTTCTTTGTATAGTTCTAATATTGCCTGTATAGGTAGCTGTTATCTGAAAAGTATTTGTTTACCATTTTGCATTTATTCAAAAACGCGTTTGAATAAAAACTATTTCACACTTGCAATTTTCTTACGAAATAATTAGCCAAACAGTTTAATTTTTATACGTACAAATGTATAATAGGAAAGTTTAGTTTGTTCTTTTATAAAAAGGTTTATGATCAAGGCTTTGCGAGTTGCTATGCTATAATATGGAATTTGTCCAGGAATTAATGTTTGCGGTTTGGTTTAGCCTTACGGGTAATTATTGTTGGACGGCTAGCCAAGTGTAATATACATTTGCGCCTAACGACATTAAGATGAAATTGCTTTTATTAGTATTACCTACGCCTACGACTGCATACGAATAGGAATCGGTAATTAAGCTGTTATAATATACACTTGTTTTTTAGTGATAATTAGCTACGAAGACTAAGAACATCTTCTCGTAGTAGTGAGTCATTTGTGGCAAAATATTCCATGCGTATAAATTGTGTAGGGTAGGTGTTTGCTCGAACTGAAAAATTTCCATCCCTCCTATTATACTACTTCTATTCGTCGTACATCAGAAGTTACAGTTATCCGGACCCCTAATAGCCAAATATTTAAGAATGACTCAGTGCTGTTCTCTTGTTAACTATTCGCACGAGGGAAGGATAACTCGCACAAATTTTTTGAACACATACAATTATATAGGGTGCAGTTGGCTTTTGGTTTGGTTATCTACGCCTCTTGGATGTAGATTAGGGAAGGGAAACCAAATTGAAGCCACTGTGAAAAATTTGAACGCAATAAGTTCCAATTACAATATTTAATTCATTCGATGTCCTCAAGTAGAAAAGTTTTGTTGGCACTGCAGAACAGTGAAGAGAACAATCTGTAGGCATACATACTGTATTGCACATACATAGCTCTATTTATTCACAGGACAGGGATAGGATCCGAAACTCAAGAATTAATTTTCTCTAGTAGACTACTCATACTCATCCCATTTCCACCCTAAAGGCGATAATTCGATAAAAAATCTTAATCTACTTTACGTGCATGGGAAAAAGGAAAATAAGAATGAGAAAATATAATTAACGGGCATCCAGTTAAAAAAGATTAACACTTACGGTGCGATATACATAGTATCCATAAAATAACCAAACCTAAACTAAGCTTTGTATTGTATGCCGTCCCGAAATTCGTGTACCACTAGGATAGGATTGGGTGGGTTGGACTACTTGAGAATGATGTAATTTGTATTTCTGCTTCCGTGAGTTTGATTGGAATTTTCGAAGTGGGAACGGAAGGGAAGAAATGGGGAATCTCCTCAGATCAGATGATGAGCCTTGTAATGTAATATAAAGGAGTTGGCTTTGGCTCTACTAATATTGTAGACTAGTGTAAGGTAACACTTGTAAATATAAATATACAAAGATAGTACCTAGCTAGAGCTACCTAACATTACATTAGGCACCAGTACCAACTTGAACTTACCAACTATTAGTATACTGTTACTGTGTGCATTATTATCACTGTATGTGGAAGAGGTAGATAGCTACGGCATAGATAAAGTAAGGGCGAGGGGTAAGTAAATGAGAATATAAAACTCATAATACCGATAAGATAAGAGAAAACGTGACGTAGCAATCCAGAAGAGGACAATGTTAATAGTGGAGCAGTATGAGAACAGAGGACATAATAGAAGAGTCAAATGGAAATAAGACTGTAACTTATTATATGTCAACTGAAGTCAAGTCAAGACAGACGGAGGGAATGTGATTTCCTGGTGTGAAATACTACAGTTGGCTTTGGCTTAGCTTGGGATGAGAGGGAGACTGATTGTGATATCGATTCCAGTCCAAGTGCTACTATAATGCTAGTCTCCAATCCAACTCGATTCGAGAACTTCACTTGATGAAGATGGGATGGGAGTGGGAAAAGCCAGGCGAAAGTTGAGAGACTTTCTCTATTAACTCTCATACTATCTGTTTCAGTAACAAACTCGACTCCAGCAGCATCTCTGTAGCTAAAGATAATGCATTTTATAGTGTAATACCGACATGACACTCCAACATCCAACTTATATGCATCCTATCCAGCTAAATCTACTTGTATTTCGAAAATGCTAGGGAAGCTTCAGTATATACTTATATACTACTTGAAAAACTAGTTGGTACCTAACTACCTACTAGTAAATATCCGAATACGGGAGTATTCTTATAAAGAAATAGAACTACTTTCTTTTGTTATGCAATTTGTAAATATATAAACTGCTACAAGAGAATTTGTGTATATTTTAAGCACTTTTATCTATCGCTACATACACACATATTTTTATGATGTAAAATTGTGGTATGTTCAACTTGTATTTGTAGTACAAGCTTTATATCTGAAATTCCAAAAATAGTTTGCGTGCCTATATGTACCTATGTACTATGTGTATTTTGAGATGCACTGTGCAACACTAAAGGACGAAATGACAGTGTGTGATGATATTCTTATTTACAGTTAGGCTGAATTAGGAAGTATATACGTTCGTTCCTATATGCAATAAGTATACTTCAAACTTACACCCATTTCAGCAGATATGTGCTGTATCTTCATAAATAATATAGAGCTTAGATCTGAGCAGTGAAGTTCACAGTTTATAGAGAGAAGGGGAAACGCTCGTTTATGTAACATAATATAAAAGCCCTCGGGGAGTATTTTGATGGGTAATGGATGGTAGCTGAGCGCTGAACTGATTGCGAGTCCGTCTCAAACTGTTTGTCCCCTAGCGTGGCTTACTTATTGTAAACTTAGCTAAAGCTATGTAATACACTGGTTTGGTTTAGATGAAAAGCAACGAGTTTCTTTAGTAAAGGCAATAATAATTTAGCATGTTAAAATTCATTTTGCTTGAGTGATTGGAGATAATTTGGTAGGATTACTTACAAGCTACAAGTTCTACAAGTATTAAGTTCAAACTAATTAGTTAGACTTTTTCTTGAGTAAAATCATTAATTACTTGTGCGAGCCTAGAAAATAAATATTATTCGTTCATATCTATATTCATGTCATATTTCAAAAGTTTATTCAGTTACCTATATACGTCTTCCCAGAATCTCCAATAATCAAAAAGATATTTATGTTTTATATTCTACCTGAACAAGAGACAGGATTAATATTTATCTAGTATTTGTATTATTGTCAAGGAACTCTAATTAGCTGACGAGTGCCTGTAAAATAAGAGAAACTTTGTTTAATTGAGTCTTTGGGACTTTTGAGAGGAAAAGGTAAAATTTTCTTTCTTTAGTTCACATAATATAGCTTAAGAAAGTAATTCAAACTAATTCAAGAGAAAGTAAGGAGGAAAATCAAATTGGGAATTTGTTGAAGAAGTATTTGTATCCATAATAGGCATAAATAAAGTAAACTGTAGTCAATGCTAGGTGATAGATAGATGAAGAGTTTTGCTTCCAATAACGTCATGTCAAATAAAACCAAACTAAGGTAAAGCAAACCACACACACGTCCAGGAAGCCAAAGTAAGGAGGAATAGATGGGGAAAGCCAAGAAAATATGAAAGACTAGCTGAAGTATCTACAGAATGTAATTTGCATGAATCTCATCATGGGAAGTAGGGAATCCCTGAGGAAGTATGATATTCTTTCCATATTTTCCCTTCCTCTTTTTTGTAGTGCGACTGAAGTGAGTTGAATGGTGTAAGGTTTGGTTATGTAGCAAAGCAAAAGTGTGTGATGTGTAGTAGATGTCGAAGTTGAGTTCTCTATGTATTATAGTATTTGTGCAAACGAATACTCATACCTAGGTGGTAAGTAGGTAGTTATTCGAAGGGTAATATTCAGCAAGCACAGTATATGTGGATACTTTCTCTGAGAAAAGAACTTTCCCATTTTTTCGTGCGTGTCTTATACACTTTCTCTTTTTTTCTCGATGGTGTCTATTTTGTGCCTACAGATAGTAAACGTCCTCTTCACATTCTCTTCACATAAAAAGGGAAGAAAATTCTTACTATAGTGTGTAGTGTCCTGTATTATGTCGACAAATACTATACTATTTCCAAGTATTATAATGAGCATATAAATAAGTAGTAGAATTCTGAACATTCTGTGACCTGACCATTTATAAATACTATATACAGATAGCATACATGAAAATATGTGGTTCTTGAGAATAAGAAGTAGTCAGCCAGCTGATACTTGGTACAAGCATTGTACATTGACGCGCCAAATATACTAATAAAGTCATATATCAGTAGTTACTATATCTATAGTTTGAATTTTGTATTATGTCCTTCAATCTGATACTACCTGTATAGCCTCAAGAATACTGATCTTGAAAAGAGTCAGATCAGAATAGGTTTGAGTCTAGCGAATTGGGTGCAATAGCTGAGAGGAGCTTGCATTTGATAGTCAATTCTTTAGTATACTTTTTGAGTTAAGGGAAATCGGTTGCTGTGCTTTGGAAGAGGAATATCTGTCAGTAATGGTAATACGATGTAAAAATAGATCCCCTAACTATTTGTACAGTACAGCTACGGGATTGCGTGTGTTATACTTCGCACATACATACAGAACAAGACCAAGTCTCATGATTCATGATATGATGTATGTGTATTAGCTCTTTGAGTTGTTATTCCTCGTTCGGTTGGTGCCTTTCGTTCCATAATCTGCTAACCTCCAGCTATAGCATCAATCAGTTGTCAAAATCCCTTTGTGGCATTTACAATGGGATGGATTCAATGTAGAATCGCGTTATTATGCAGCATAGAAAGCTATAATGAAGTAAAAGCCGATCTAATGCCCTTTGCTTATACTATATGTAATATATTTATGTATCTAATTTATGCAGATGAAATCGGCAGCATGTATTATGCATCTGTAATTGATTTGAATTTCATTTGTTATCAGTGCCTCCGTCATCGTGGGAATTGACTGGATACGATGCTCCTGTACTACAAGGCACTGTTGTAACTCTACTTTGTCGAGTCCGTGGAGCTCGCCCTGCGGCGAATATCACTTGGTACAACGGAACCAGAGTACTTTCTCCTCAGCCGCCTTCCAATCTAGCTGTACAGGTAAGAAATCAATCGAAATGTGAACTATGCTCCTAAAATGTAGTTATAAATGTTCCACGTACTTAAAAATAGTTGTAATATTAAAGAATGGTAAATGACTAACATTATGATGTATATTACTACTCTACTGCTACAATACAGTAGTTACGTTACGTACCTACTGTTAGTTATGTTAGACAGTTTAATATAAGTTTAACGGAATAACTCACTGTTCTTGTTACTAATGGGAATAACTAAGCTTACTAATAAATCACTCCTTCAGGTTCTTTAGAAAGGAATTAATTTTTTTGAGAAAGGAATAAGGAATAGTGGTTTGCTCTGCTGTGCTAAGCTGTGTTAGGTAGTGCTAGTTATGTAGGCACTGGAGCCAAGAGAAGAAAATCCCAAAGTATAATATTTGGAGGAACACCTGCTCGCGTCACAGAGAAAATTTGCAATAATTCCTTCACCAAAAAAGAAAAGAAACAGAGCGAGGCGGATTGCAAAATTAGAGTCCATAGTAGTAGTATACCTAAGTAATACTAAGAATAGGTAAGCTATGCTGTGGCAAAGCTCAAGTGCAAAATGAACGCATTCGGAACGAAAAATATGCCCAATATACACTTTTTTAATGAAAGAAACTTTCGCCAACTAGTCTTCCGGAGAGACCCAGAGAAACTTTACTCCTTCTATTATTACTGTTTTAGTACAATAGCATTTTGAGATGATTTTTCCCTTGGTTCTTAGTTTAGTTTTGTACTTATGTAGGTACATTAGGTACTTACTTAGGTTATGGCTAAGAACAGTTTGAGTAGGACAGGAGCCAGTGTTAGCTGTTAGTTGTAAGTTTTTGTTCTAATACTAGTGTATTTTTTGACGTTTTTTGTAATGCTTAGCAGTTAGTTAGAGGAGCCTTGAAATAATAAAGCATTGAAGTTATTCACTAAAAAAGGAGTGAAAGAAGGTTTTCTGTAATTTTTATTTATAGCTCTAGATAGAGGAGAAATTCAATCTGGAAGCTTTCTAGTAAAGTTGTCGGTAGCTCTGGTTTAGTATGTAGTATAATATTATAGAATTCTGGAGTTTGGTCTTCTTATTTTAGCTCCTACAGTAGTCAGGAAGGAAGGAAACGAAGGAAAGTGTAGAAAAAGCACTAGTATCATCCGAGCATAGTGACAAGACACTTGAATGTTGTTCTGGGCAATAGCTAGTCCACTTCAGCAGACTACACTGAAAAAATAAGAAAAGAAAGTCGAGCGAAAGCCAAGTAAGAGTAGAAGTAGAACTAGAGTTTCGGAAGGGGTTCCTCGATGTGAAAAATTTCCTAGTAAAGATGGGTAATAAAGCAGTCATGGAGATAAGGACACGAAACGCACAGGGTGGAACGAACCCAACTTCATTCACATCACTACTGTACTACTACAGACATGCTACATTATATAATGTACCCGGATCCCTAATACTAACATTACTAGATATACCTAAGACTACAACACTATTTTTATATTCAAGAGTCCACCTACTGCCATAAGCAAACTATTTTCATAGATATCTGCTCACTATAAAAGTATAAGTATACACATAAGAGCCTGGCTATAAAAATATGATATAATATCGGGGAAGGAAAAGTATACATTTACTACGTATAAAGTTTATGTTGTCCATTGATATGGTCATCTGTATTCTTTTCACTTCTTCTCCCTAGGATTACCTTACAATAAGGAAGTTCATAACCAGCAGTATCATATGACACTGAATGGAGACAGTTAAAAAGAAATTGTACACAGACGAGAATTGGAGAAAAATTCTGTTTTAAAACATGAATGAAATGCATTACCTACTACAGTATAGACAATAAGCTGTTGCAAAATAGTATGCACATGCACTTACAGCAAGGCAGCCATAGATGATAATGAGATGAAGATTAACAGAAGTAATTGAATTAGCTATTTATTAAAATTAGTCTAAAAACATTTAAAAACGAAAGTATTAGCTTTCGGTTAGTTTGGTTGCAGATTTTTTTAATTTCGTGAAAGTTCAACTTTTGACAGCAATAGGAATAAGGGAAACTTGTATCTGCTGATATTTTGATGGAAATAAGTAGGTTGATATTATTTTGAACATGGAAAACAATAAAATCAAAAAACATTCAGACACTGATAAAAATTCGGCTGTCAGGCTTAAGAAAGTACATAAATACTCAATAAAAGTCGTGTCCCAAAAGGGACAATCCTAAACGTGTTTTATTAGATTCTTTAATTTAATGAAATCGTTAGAGCGATACTTTTTGAGTACCTTAACTTGAGTAAAGTACCTGTTCTTTATTGTTGCGTTAAAGATAGCTTAGCTTGTCACAAATATATACGCTCATGTAGAATGACTGACAATCAAAACACAAGTTTATAGATAGCAATAATAATAGAGTACTGGTTTACATTGAGGTAAAAATGCTGTTTTAACTTTATGGTCACACTGCACTGGTATGGATTGAGTGAGACGTTATTTTTGTTGCGATCTGATTGTGAGTTAGAACGTTAGTAATGTAGTGAACAGATAGCTCACGACTCATGTTACAGTCAACGCTAAAATATTTTACGCAGTTTGATGGGATTGAGAAATACTCGTAACGTGGGTTTATGCCGCAGTAATAATACTAACTGTATTATAGTATAACCAAAACCGAAACCGAAACAAGGAAATCCAAGGTAGGTATACTGTACGTAGGACATCCCTGGTATTTTTTTAACAAGCTAAATATAAAACCCTTTGGAGAAAGGGATATCTTCCGGTAGATGTTCTTTTGTGGGATGCAAAGATGTGTGTACAATGCCAATGTCATTACTAGCTCTTAGAATCTTTTAAAGTGAACTTTAGTTGCAATCCAAGTACAACAATTTGGGATCGCTTTAAATTACTATAATAATTAACGCAAAAGATGCAATTAATTTTATACAGATGGGTATAGTCAGTTTGTTAACAAAAATATCGCAAGTGTTGTAATTTTTAGTATTGCACCTAATGATATGATGGTGTAGGGATAACATTTACTTAGCTACGCATGTCATAGACATTACAATATTAAAAATAGTTGAACAAAAACATTTGGGTAAGGAAATTTCCAGGGTAGAAATTCACGAGGCGAGAAATGAATGAGTAATTGTGTTTTGATTAATTGTGTTGTGTCTCTCTATTGTTGTGTGTTTGACTCTGAACGAACTGATGAGCACAAAGGGATGTAATGATAGCATTTGATGCGTTTTTTCCAAGGAATTAACAAAAAGACGGTTCACTTCTTTTACATTGTGAAGCCAAGACTACCTAGGTACTATTTATATACAAATAGTCTGTGGAATACAATAACCATTGGGTACTAAGCAATGAACAAGGGAAAGTGGAGGAAGTGAAGAATTTCCGCTGGAAAGTCCTCAGCATTTCCTGTCGAGATTTGTAAAAAGTGTGCGGGAACAAGTGGAGCGAGAGCACTATTCGGTTAGAGTGTACTGTACTGTATGTACAGTACAAATGCATATCGAACAGACATCCTTAGGTACCTTCAGGCTTCAACTTCTGTACTGTGAAGCATGGTTGTATTAAACACAGTGGAGCAAGCAAAGCATGAACATTACATAATGTTACATATAGAATACATAGAAGTGAGCCCATTTATCAAGTGAGAATTTACGATGAGATTCCCCGTCTGTGAAGGAAATGCTGAAGGAAAAGCCAAGAAACGTTAGTAAAGTATGTAACATGAAAAAATTCAAGATACATACATTCATCTGCTCTGCTAGCGTAACGTAACGTAACGTAAGTTAGCAAATGCTAAAGCAACAGAGCTGAGTCAGTATACGAAACTAAACATAAGTACATAGTTAGTACATAGTATATTTATGTATGTATCATGAAATAGGATTCTTATTATTCCTACGACATCTTTATATGGCAAATTCTAAAAAAACGAACATTCTAGAATATTAGCGAGTAACAAAATGCTTGGATACTGATACTACAATACATGATGCAGACTGTAGGCCAAGATGAACATTTTCAACATAGGTTACGTACCAGTAGTAAGTAAGTAAGTACTTATTGTCAGATACATATAAGGACATACAAGACTATTAAATACCTACTACTATACTTATTATCCATGAAAATATATGAATGCATACCAAAATGCATAACAGGAAGACTCCGCTTTCACTTGCTCCGTCTCGGAGTATTAGGCTACATTATATTTTACTCTTATACTATAGTATGTACTATCAAATATAAAAAACATTTGTTTATATTACATGGGGTTCCTAATATACATACTAGTTCGTATACGTAAGTTAAGTCAACTTTGTAAATTCGTAGATATAAGTTCGTAGTATGTAATATATTTATAGTACTTAGGTCTGGGAACGCTAGCAGATCGAATAATCCCACTAATTGCACTCACATTTCAAAACGGAATCTTTTTTCGATACTTCTGATACGATACGTTAGTTTTCTCTTCGTGGAACACAGCCTTAGTGCTAGATCCCAAATAGATTGCGGACTCTTCCGAGAAGTACCTATCTGCCTATTATGGCTGAAGCAAATGAGATAACTAAGGCACCGAAGCTTCAGCTGACAATAAAAACTTCCCTTCGTCAACTTAAAACGATTTCTTTCACTAATACAACAAAGGAGAAAGTTAAAGCTAGCTTAGCCTCACTCACTCACATTTCTTTCTTTCAGGAAACTAATACTTTATACTAACGAAATGGAAGAGAAAATCTTTACTATTCTATGCTTTTATTCGTCTTTACCTTATTTAACCCTGTGCTTTTTTGTTACAAAACTAGCTGTAATCAAACTCAAAAAATAATTAACACTATTGATTAATTATTGCTGGGCTAATGAATTCATTGGTCTGGTAATAGCTGTAAAACACAACAAACAATTAAAATTAACAATAATTATAATATTACGAAAATATGGAAATAATGTGCATTAGACTACTTTTAATACTCGTGGTGATGGAAAACTATACTATAAGGGTTTCGGTTTAATAATCATACGCATTAGTCAAAGCCATTTTACACTGAACCTTCAGACCTTTCATCTGTGAATGGTAAACTAGTTAGTTAATTGCAGCTTTTATTTTGGAATTTTCACTTTTTGCATGCTGGGATTATTGGTTTAACTAAACATAATATTCAGGTACTAGGTATATATGCTAATTAAGGTCCAACTCATACTTAATTGATGTCATAAATATGGAAACATACCTTCTCGAAAGGACCCCATAAAATATCTAACTATTCTCGCCGCTAATTACTACTAACAATTAATAAAAATAAGTAGATACTTACTAGAGAAGGGCATCTAGCTCAAAAATAGGAACCTTACCCGCACCGTAACCGCCTATAATCGAAACCGCTACCGTATGAGAGCCGTTTTGTGTCTTCATTTTTGAAACCGCAACCGCATGGAACCGTTGACAAAATAGAAACCGGAACCGATTACATAATTATCTTGTAAAAATGAATTTTACAATTTTTTAATTACAATATTCTGGTGCAGAGTGGATGATATATTATTACGCTGCGCTGCCCTGAAATAAGATTATCTATTTTCCTCATTGCAGTCTTATATTGGCTCCTTGTTAACTTTTACAATGAATCTTCTTTGCAACGTTTAAAACCGTACGGTTTCGGTTTGACTCACGGTTTCGCTTCCGGTTTGTCCTTCTCTAGTACTTACTATTATACTGTTTAAGTATTAAATGTTATAACTTGTAATTCTCTGTTCTATGTATTTTGCACATGCCTATTAGTAAAAGTTGTCTTTCTCTTTCCATTGCAGCCTGACTTCCTAATTGAATCGGAAATTATTGAGGTGAGACCCACTTTCTTTTCTTTCTAAACTATTAAGCACACATTACGTCTATTACCTTTAACATAGTATAAATTTAAGTACCTATAATCTTCTAATACTATAAATATGCAATATAATCTATACTACGTTTCATGGCTAAGTAGTTCACTTTAAAGCATTATTCTCACTTGCAAAGTAGCGCTGCATAAGTATTTTCATATGCTATTAGTTAAAATATACACGGCTTATACATTTAGACCGCATATATAGCTATAATAATATGATTGTTTGATGTATTAGAAAATCCCTGCTTTTAGTAGCGATGAAAAGTGTAGTTTGTCCATTTGAGATGCATGTAAGGTATAAGGGTTGTTAAAATTTAGGATTTTATATTACCGGCTGTGATGGTGAATGGTGACTTGGCCTGGCGCTGGCCTAAACTTAAAAGTAGAAGAATAAAGGTAGAAACTTTAAGTGCAAAAATAATTTATGTGCGTTTAAAGTGAGACTGTACTATAGTATCTCTCTAGTGTGAGTATCTAACCTTATGGAGTGGGTGGAGAACGTGGAAGATTGTAGAGAAGGTAAAATCCTTCCGTTTTCTTTTGCATATAAGAATCTTGAGCTAGTTACTTTAGGGTTGAGTCATTGAGTGAAATGAAGCTAGAAAGACAAGTAAGGAAACGCTAGGCCAGCTGGCTTGGCTTGGCTTGGCTAAAGTTGAGTTTTCTTTTCTTCTAGCGTAAAGTCATTTCAGATTTCATCTGAAAGAATAAACTAACAATAAAGTAGGGAACCAGACTAGCGTAGAAGAGTTTTGTGCGTAAAAGGGACATAAAGTGACGCTTTTAGATACGTAATGCCCTATTTTATTGACTATATATCTAAAAGCTTGTCTGTGGTTGGTACGGCTTAACTTACTAAGTAAGTAAGCCAAGCAATTCAACTAAAGCGTAGGTACAACGTACAACTAAAGGAAAGAGCCAGAGCAGGCTTACGTTTCGAGATGTTTTAGTTTTGCATCGAAGTGAAGCAAAACGAGGTTTTATATCTGTTTAACAGCGAGATAAATTTCAAGTTCAATTTTCTCTAGCATAACTGACATTTCTACTTAATATGTGTTGGCCTTATTCTTCTATTCTACTTTTGGCAATATATTTTTAATCGAGTAATTTTTGCAAGAGAAAATTGGATATTTTATTTACATTTTTATTAGCAAATTTGTGTTATGTTGGCAAGTTATATATTACCACCCTTACTTACAATATATAACTTTGGACTTTTTATGAATCGCCATACACTGTAGGTAATTTTTGCTAATTGAAAGGATTTTTAGGGTAATACGTAATAAAAATAAAACATTATTGTTAGAATTATCGTTACACGTGGAAGGTTTCCTATGTAATGTAGTAGCAAATTAAATTAATTACTTAGACAATTCAAAATATTAATCGAGACAAGTTCATACTGTAGTATATTTTTGCAACATTTGGCATTATTTATATGTCATGTATTAAAATAAAATATGCCTGTATCTGTTTTTGAGCATTCTGCCGTTGGCATTATAAAGATAAACGTGTGGGAGGATTGATTGTACTGTCCTGACCTGACAATAAAATATACTATATTGAAAAGTGCATCTCCATTGTCCTAGTATTAAGTTCCAATGTTGTTTCCAACGCTTTTAATTTTGGATAATCTTTCGATAAATCTCTAAGTCACGTTACGCAAACATAGCAAAAATAAAAAAGACCCCATTAACATTACAAAGCCTTTACATTTGTTATGTGTAGATGCAATATGTAGTATGTACAATATTTATTGTCGTCTTTATACTATAGGTGGGTGAGCAGCTTTGCCTACCTAATTGTCGTAATGTTTTGTCACTGCTGAAAAATGTAAAAGAGGATTTGGGACTTTCCCCTTTAGCTTGGCATGAACTGTTCCTGGAAACATACTTAAGTAGGCCACCGAAATCTTAAAAATCTATTATCGTAGATTGCAGATATTTTATATGTGGGTTGGTAGGTTAAGTGAAGTGAAAGTTACTTTCCCTTCTGTGGCAATAAAGAATGTTGTAAATAGAAATACTTAATATATAGATTTATACAGCAGGGAAAGGCATTCTAAGGAATAGCTTTGTATCTAGACCAAGCCTGAAGAATTTCTACAACCGTTCGTATTAAGCTTTAATATTATAAGCAAAATATACAATTTGCATAGAAGTAGTATAGATAGTTATAATAGAACCTGTGGGATACAACACTCAAGCTCAGGAGAAATAACTTATTGTAGCAAGATAGTTGTGAAAGAGCTAATGGTTAATGTAAGTTATTTCCAAGAACCTCGTACCCGGTAGTTCAGTTCAACTGAACTGACTAGAATGGAATGGAAAGGGAAATACATCGCATCGCACTAAAATATAAGAAACGCAATTGCCCTGTTTTCCTAGTCATTTTTGTGTAATAACATAAGCCTCAAGTTTTCCCCGGGGTCGTATTTCTGTATTCTACTATCCATACCCGCGCCAGCACCATGCTACGGCCAAAACTATCTTCCAGAGCTATGCTCTACTGAAATAATGTTAGATAAGACAAGACAGGTGCTCTTGTTAGAATTTTTGTGCTGTGCATATAAGCGACTCTAAGCATTAGTATTCACACAAAACATATATACATATTATGGAACTTATGTAACATTATGTATGTATGAAAGAGCTTACTGTACCCTATGGTATCTATGCTTTATATACATATACGTAAGTATATACAGTGTACAGGGTTGCCCTTAAAAATGTGACACATATTCGTAGTAACACTTAAAGGAAATAGTACTATACTTTGAATAAGCGTTGAAAACTTTTTATGTAAGAAATTTTGAAACTGTACCGGATATATTACATGTTTTCCTGTTATCTAACGGCATCAATTGAATTTGATTCTACTACTTTAAATATTTTAAGACGAAAATCCAAGTAGTAAAATACTTTTTGATGGAAAATACCCGTGTTTTCATTATTTTTTCTTTTGGCTAATTTACATATTATATATTCCACATTACTCTATACATTGCAGTTGAAGTATTGTGTTTTACAATACTTAACTGCAATGTTTTTAATCCCCACCCTGTATATACTTTGTACATGATCTTACTTTTAACTTTTATAACTTTGTGATGTAAGTATGTATAGTATTTTTACATTTTATAGTTAGATTCCTTAGGTTAGTAAATGTACGCGATAGGGAAAGAGAAAGCAATAGAAGAGAATAGTACGACAGAGTTGCCTACAAACTTCTATTCCCCTATCATATGTAGAGGACTAGGCACTAGTATGTAATGATAATGCTGTCTCTAAGGACGAAATCTGAATCTTTTAGATAACACTATGTAGAGCAAAATTGAGTTTACCTTAGAGAGACATGATCTTAGTTAAAGTATTTGGCATGTCGGGATACCTAATGTACAACTAGTACTAACACTGTGCCATAGATATCTAATTTACAGTCCAGGGTTAATAAACATTTTTTGGTAAAGGTTAATTTAGAACATTCATGGTTACGTACCTTGGATGCCCAAGCAAGGAGTGTTGTGTACAGATGTGCCTTTAATGGGATACACTTTAAATTTTACGGCATAATATATTGTTCCCTTTCCATTGTTAGCCATCTATATAGGTATATTAGGTATATAGTACGTAGTGAAAGTTATAGCATATTATGGTATGAGCTATAGGTTAAACTAACAAATCACTATTTTCATCGTAGCATTCGCTAAATCAAATCTACTGGTAGGGATTTGCTAAAGTAGTGATTACATCTCTAGTTTTACTTAGTAACCTAGTTTTTAGGTTCAAAAGGCTAACGAAATAACAAAGCCTTGCAAAAAGTCGTTATGTGAGGATATACCTATAGAAGGTTCAGGTAGCAGGATTAAGTATTTGTATAATCTCAAGAGTTAAATGCCCTAACTCTTTGTAATCCAAAGACTAAAAGTTTACGGATTACATAAAAGTATCTATTCTTTCGCAAAATAAGCTACGTAAATTAATAGGGAAACCTTTAAACCTTTAAAGGAGCTACAGCTAGCTGGCGAATACTTTAAAGAACAAATAAATGTTACAATATGCCTTGGGTGTTTCTAGCAGTGCCATTTATTTTTATATTTGCGTAGGGATCTGGTCTGACCTTCTAAATTCAAGTAAATAAATATAAGCAACCTTCAGTGTTTTAGGCTAACTTAAATAAACATTTTTCCTATTTTCCTATTTTTAACCTTATTGTAAATTCATTTCATGAAAAATAAAAAATTCTTTACGACTGAATGGAAACCATCTTTATTGGCTGCACAAGATTATTTAACTAACGTAATATGATGATACTGATGATTCAATTCTTTCTTTTTGTAGACGTATTTGCAAATTGTAACTCTATTACAATTACGATTAGTACACAACGCTCTAATAACATATTGTTCACATGTAGTATACTTACTAATGAAGTTTTTGTCTCATCGTACGCGTACGGAAACGTATGTGTGTTATATTAACGATCTAAATATAATATGTTCTGTAGGTCTGTAGTTTTAGATTCACTCCAGAAATAGTTTTTATGTGTTTTTCTCGCCGTTTTCTGTTGCCCGCCCGCCCTAGTTCTAGTTTCACCAGACCAGAGGAAAGGCAACGAAGTCGGCAGTCCACCGACAGAAAGAAAAATATTATGGCAGCATTCACGGAGTTTTTATTACTCTGTGTCTTTCAATTTAGTCTTGTGCTTGTGAATGTTTTATTCCTGTTCTTTGTGACTGAATGTATGTGCTATGTTATATCATCCTCTATGTTAACTGTAATACTATCTTCAACACATTTTCTGTGTTATCTCCTTCACCTAGTGCCTAGTAAAATAAAATAAAGAGTTTAAGCTTCTCCCTGCCTTCACAAAGAAAACTTCATTCCACATTCTATACCAGAACAGAGCTCTTTCCTAATAAACTTAAATGTTTTAATACTTTCTAAAAACTGCCATTTCACATCAAATTGCTGGGTAAATGTAGTATCCAACTACTTTATTACTTACTTTAACAATATGCCGCATGCATATGTCTGGGTGTTCCCGTATGAAAGGAATATGCCTATAGTATTTACTGTGGACTCCATATAAAGTCGTATACATTACGTACGCATTTATACGTAGATAGCTGTATGCTGGTAATACTGATACATTTTCCATAGACTACAAATTCAATAGGTACTATTCCTCAACCCAGTTTCCTATAATTCATTTTGCTTATATGTTCTTGCTTGAAAGAAACTAAAATACTTTTTAGTCAATGCTCATTTGCTGTATTAACTATTATGTTGTCGTATTACTTCATTGTAATGATTACACATAAATATTTGATGTAACCCTAAAGCATTTAGTTCAGAAATACTAAAAGACAGGTAAGCATTCGCTGTAATAACGATCTCTTTCCTTATACCTTTATTTTAGAATCAGTAAACTTATATAACTATCTAATTAATGCTACACCTTTCTTACAATTCAGGATTTCCACTACTGTAGATAGGTTAATTAGTAAATACTCATGTAATTGTTGTCTACTAAATAATTATATGTCGTACACATAACGCACGTTTTTAATTTAGGATTTTCCTAATTAGTATGTTGTATAACATATATTTAAGCAAAGTGCGTGGCAACAACTACCTACTATGTGTACCTACATGAATAAAATAAGGATTTTATTTTACATATAGGTGTATTTAAGTAATGTAATTAAGTTTTCGTCTGCTCTACTGAACCTGTAATGTAATTAAAGATTTGTTACATTAAGCTACTACTTTATGCGTACAGTGTGCCATTGTACATATCGTATGTACCTATACAGTATGTAGTATTACATTTCTAGGAAAGTGGAGACTGCAATAGTTAGCAGTTGGGGATGTGGATGTGTGTATTATTCCTTTATTCTTTAGCTGCCTTGTCTTGTTCTATGTTCTTCGTATTCTGTTTATTGTTCCTCTTCAGTTATTATAACTGTGTGTTGTGTTGCACTATTCTATAGGAGTGCACGGTGAAAGCAAATACGTACACTTACTATATATGTATGTAGTGTACTGCACCGTATGCTGTATACAAGTGGAAAACAAAATTTACTGATGATATGATGATACAAATATTATACTTTCTCGGAAATAGATGTTGTGGTTGAGACGAACGCACTTTGTAGTCGTAGAACTGTTTGCTAGTACTTGCTTGTTAGATTAGTTTAGCGTGAATTCCCTCATGGCCAAATCAAAACTTAGCAAGGAGGGAGCTCAAAATCCAATTATGAGTTGGTAAAAGGCTGGACATGACCTGAATGACCTGCACTCTCCTCTCTTCGGTAACTAGAGTTGCTCTGGCTTTGGGCTTATACCGGGTGTGTGTTTACACAGATAGCCATTGGCTGTTGACGCTCCTGTCCATCTACCCGTCCTTTTCATTCTCTCTGTGTAAGTATTGTTGTTCTGTTGCGTTGCATCTTTGTGTTCTTGTGTTTTGGCTTTCGTTCTTTCTGTTGTTATGCTTTCATGTTTTTCATTATGTACTGTTAGTTATTAGGAAGAGAAAGAATATGGACTATGCTCACGAAATACATAGAAAAAGAACTGCTGTCTAGTTCGAAACTATACATCCAAAAACAAAATAGATTACCTACGTATTTATTACAGTTTCGTCAAGAAAGGGTGGAAATATGGACGTGAAGTTAGTTAACCATCACTGTACTCTCTGCTCCAGCTTTAAATCAAATCTTTCCCTTGAAATCCGACAATATTTTTCTTGTTATACTATCATACTTCAGTATTTTTCTTTGCAGTTGTACTTTAGTTATTCTATATTCTCTATAGATATACTATATACTAAAATTAGTACACATTAAAGTTAGGAAGAAAGTTATCATTCCCAAATTGTATGTATGTACGTAATGGTAAATTGTTATCCTGATTATTATACTATTATATTACATGTTTAAACAATAGGTTCAGCTTTGTTAAAAGGGATAATATAATACAGTAGTTACAATGACAGGACACAAATGTGAGTTTTCGTTGTTAGTGTGCATTGTGCACGCAGTGGAAGCAAATAGCAGAATAAATACCATTAAGCATCGAACACTTCTTTTCTGAATCAAAATAAGATCATCTCTGGTTTAATATTATGTTCACCACCACACTATCGTCTCATCCCATTTGACGGGGATGTGGATCGTGATTTTTGATTACACGACGTAGACGGCATGAATTGGATTGAATCTCATGTCTTTGAAGGTTGATGCTTTAGGATTGCAATAAGAACTACTCGTCACGAATAGAAATGAAAATACAAATTCAATTAAGTACACCACTACCACTAGACTATCTTTGTTGTTCAGCAGAGAAAGGAAGAAGGACTGTGTAAATATAAATACAATTATCACAATATTTACAGACAGCGATGACAAAAACCCTCATTCTGGAGTTTTTGAAGGATTGACGTTAGCAAACGTATAAAATAAAAGTAGGCATTTCAACAATAGCAGCTATTGGTAGGGCTAGGGTACGGTAATTTTTGCTTTGATTATTATTTATTGGTTTCTTTGCAGCATGTGTAAATACACTGCATGTGTCAGTTGGTGTATTAATATTTGGCTTTAGGTGTATTTCCATAAATAATTTGCAATGTATTAACAAGACCATGTATGTATTACATAATATGTATTGCGTAATCTATTATGCCTAATTATGGTGGAAGAAAGTTGTAATAATAGTAGTTCTCTAAAAAATGCAGTGTCATGAGTATGAATTACAAAAATGCTACTTAAAGTGCATACAAACGTTGTAAAGATTAAAATTGCTATGCAAAAATAAGTACCCCTACCACTATACTTATTATATTAAAAGCAAAGCGTATGAAGAAAGTTGTTCTTACAAGTTTTCTTTGGTAGTTGAGCATAAAAGGCAATATTGAGTGAAACTAATGTGAATTGTGATTTGTAGGCGGACGGAACGTACGAAACTCAAAGTCGACTTATCTTCACAGCCTCGCGATTTGACAATGGGATCACCCTGGCCTGCCAAGCTTCCAATCTGGTCATGGACTCGCTGGGAATAATCCCCTACCGCTCTCCGGCCAAGATACAAGTCAATTGTAAGTCCATTATTTTCTCCAACTTTCGCCCATCATTCTCTTCACTTTCCCCCGTTTCCCTCATCTTTCTGTACAAATAGAGATATCCTAAAAGTCAACGTCTCATCTAGACTCATAATATAATATTTCCTTTTTTCACTCCACCAACTCACTCCCTATCCCTTCCTTCGTCTTCATCTTCAGAACAAACGGCTATTTGGGTCTGCCATATTATGTACTCACATACTTACTTTAATAGACTAAGGAATATTACTCTACCTAGCACAGTACAGTGGCTTAGTCTGTCTGGCTGCCTTTCCTTGTCATTCTCAGAGCTTCCATTTACGAACTTGAGAATTCTGGAAGACTCTTCTACTATCTAAATTTGGAAGTATAGTATGTACCTTCCAGCACATTACGTCTTTCTTACCTTAAGTGAACATACTAAGGAAAAAGTTGAGATATTACGTAAAATACTGACAGGTCTAATGACTATATCTAAAAAAGGCTTAGTAAATAATATCGGAGAAATATAAAGGGATAGCATTACTATTACTATATCACTCTTCTACTGACGGGAGGGCTTAATTGGAATTTAAAACCTTTTTGAAAAAATGAAGATAGAGATTAGCCACTGTTGGTTTACAAATATTTGTGCTGACATTTCCTACGTGATACCTAAGTGTATTTGAAATTATGGAATTGCATTGAAATCTGAAGAAAATAATTTACAACACATGTAAAAAATGTTAATTTTTCTCCGTCGTGATATTTATCAGGTAACTATTACTGTATTAAGGTAAAACAACAGTAATTTTGTATTAAAAGTATTATTTGACTAAATACTTTCATTCGCACGCACAAATACACAGTTCAATATTTGCTACAAATATCAATTTACACGCACTTTCCGTATTTTCAAGGGTAATTGTATAGCTTCACAGGTAGATATATTATAGTAACTGCAAAACATGAGCAGCATAGATGCACTCGACTCTGATTCGAAAAGTGAAATATTAAAGCTATCACAAATATATTAAACTGAAAAATTATCAATATTACAGTAGATATAATAATAACATAGCCGGAAAAAAATGAAAGAAAAGAGTAGAGAATAATAGTTTTCTTTTGCCGGGATGAAAGAAATGGGAGAGCAACGTCCTGTCCTGGGGATTCGATTGTGAAAAAAGGTGGGAAAACAGTCGGAACGGAAAGTGCAAGGACGGCGTGAGCTGAATAATAACATTTCGTTAATACGAAATGGGAACGTGACATTGCTAAATCTCAGCTATTGATAAGCTACATAAAAAGGCCACGAAACGAACATTACAGTACAGACAGGCATAGGTAAGTATAAGTATTTACGGTATACTATTCCTGGTACGCTACGCATTCTACGCATTTTTTCAAATGTTAGATCTTCAATATTCTATAGGTAGGACCATAGAACGTTCAAATTCCTATTCAATGGAAGGACAGAGAATAAAGTAAAGTACATGTACAAAATATCCTGTAACATTCTTTTGTATGCGAAAACTATATATGAGTTTTTCATTTCCTTGACTTTCTCCAATAATGATTATGTAAGGAATACTACTTTTTTAATTAAGGCCTAGACATTTGGATGAAGAATCATATCCATGTCGTAAGACTGAAAACTCGAGTCAAATTCAAAAATATACAAGCTGTATAAGTAATAGTATATATTTATTAAGCCACAGGCCAGAGTAAGTACATGTAAAGTAATAAGTATATTAGTCGCAATGAAATGTTGAATTGACACTATAGTTGGTGTTGTTTTACGTGGAAAAGTGTGCATAACATTTATTTAAAACGTGAGAATTAGTGTAATAGCCATGTCGATAATTTCTATCCATACGTTGAGAAATGTACTGGATGTGCATTTACAAAATGGTCCAATCAAGGGGCACATAGGTCGAAATGATTTTAAATAAATCTTTTCATATTTTGATGTACATCGAGAACGCATCAAAAACAAAAACTTTTTACTACTATTAGCGCACGTAGCTCCAAACCAACACATAATTCCCAGTGTAGCTATACTGTAGATGTAGAGCTGAAGAAAAATAGACGCGAATAACATATCAATGTAAAAAAATTTGACCAAAAGGAATAAAGATAATGCTGCTATACTGCAGAATGCAAACATTCCCCATGGGGCTAAAAGCTTATATATTGCAATACTGATAGCCGGGTGAGATACCGATGATTGCAAATATGCCCTAAGCGTTTCCCTCCTAAGATTTTCGTCTCGATCCATACAATTTCTGCAAAGATAGGTACAAGATATTCCACAAATTATTTATTAAGTCAATTGTTACGCAAACCTCAAGTTTATTACCTAATTAGTGCTTCGACGAAGGTATAGTATTGTGTCGCCATTGTAAATATGACGACAGTATACATGTAAATGCCATATATAACGGGAAGAAGTGATAATAGAGTGAAGGTTTTGAATGCGTATTCCATTTTCCATCCATCGTAGCCCAAATGATAAACTATGAACATATCTTTGTAATATATTGTCTCTGGCAGTAGAAACAAAACTGTTAGAACAACCACAACAATTGTGATCAGAAATACTATAGCCACACAGACATGGAATATATTTTCGAAATGACTTTTCTTCTCATTGGTCACCAGCCAAGATGACTTCTCTAAAGTTTAAAATATTAAAGATAAGCCTTTAGTTTTCTTGTATGTACTTAATAAATGTGTATAATATCTAAAAAGGTGTAGGTTTATTTACCATTTTTTAAATTGAAGAATATCATACAGTTAATACTAGTCAGCAATTCGTCTTCAAATACCATTGTATTCAACTGCATTATAAACAGTGCTAATAGGATAGAGTAATATGCAAAGTGAGCAAATCGTATGTGTGGGGGCATTTGAGGATTGCATTTTAGGGAAATTAACAAAGAGATGAATTCGAAAAATCTTGCAATAAAATAAATAGTAATGTGAAAATAAAATTTTAATCTATGTTTCTTCTTTCTTGAAGTTAGTATGTTCGCTTTTGGATTCCATGTAAATGGAATATAGTGAAGTGTGCTTCCAATTGTTAGACAAATGCTTAGGAAATATAACGCAACAGAGAAAGACATTTTGATAGTGATTATGCTGGTCGGTTGTCCAGCTTTTTTGACTGAATTTATAGTTTAGGTTAGCCAAACAATTACTCGTGTTAAAAGTTTTGTTTGCCTTATAATTTTGCACAAGGGTCTAAATAAGTACTTGTTGCGAAATATCAACTTTTTTAAATTCTTTCTTCTCTATAATCTTTCTCTGTACTGTCTTATTCCACTTACAGTTATGGGCGGCTATGTTTTATAGGTAGAAATCGATAGTGATTTATCGATGTTGAGTACAATAAATAATAACTTACTTAAAATGCTTGATAAGTTGATACAGCCTAATAGACATGCTACAATATGTTTCTTAATCGTAACAGTAACACCAAGTGGTGCGAATAAAAGGTATATAACTTCTATTATCCTTAACATTACGAGTAGCAGTATATATTCTTTTTTCTCGCAAAAGCATTAAATTAAGGGTGTATATTTTCTGTTTAAATATTTGGATAATATGTAGTTAGAGCTTAAAACTCGTCAGCTTGATGTTGCAAGCAAACATGATTACATATTTATTTTTAGGACATTGCTATTAGTTTAACTTGTATGTAGTACTTAAATGTAGTAAAGTATATAGGAGTGCATTAAGTCAGAGTGTAGATAGCATATACCAAGGTACGTTGATATAGTAACGTCTGTCTACAAGGTATGGAAATAGTTTTGATGAAAATTACTCAAAACCACTTATGGGGAAATACATGTATGGGTTTTCTGCACAGGCTAGCCCAAAACCAGCTATGCGGAAATTACTACACACATTTTCTACTGCCTCAAAATGGGGGGTTTTGAGAGAATTTTGGACGGAACTATCTCCATACCTGCTAGCCCAAAACCAGCTATGCGGAAATTACTACACACATTTTCTACTGCCTCAAAATGGGGGGTTTTGAGAGAATTTTGGACGGAACTATCTCCATACCTGCTAGCCCAAAACCAGCTATGCGGAAATTACTACACACATTTTCTACTGCCTCAAAATGGGGGGTTTTGAGAGAATTTTGGACGGAACTATCTCCATACCTTGTAGCTATATCAACGTACCTTGGCATATACTATAGTTGTTAAGTTAGTTAGGTGAAGCAATTAACTATACTTTTACAATCGAATTTCGACAATTCTGGAATATTTTTTACTACGGAATATTACCGTCTGAAACTGGAAGAAATAATTTTAAGGAATGTAGCGTCTAAAATTTTATGCACTAATGTAGCTATCACTCTACTGAAAGTTGCTATTAGGTTTGTCGATGCTAATGGCTAATGGAATAATACGTGCATCACGTTTTGCATAAATGAAATCGCGTATTGAAGAGATTTAAAATATCAGAAACTATGGCATACTGTACATGCAATCTTAAATGTATAGACACTTTGTCTGCTTTCTTACGTTGGTTACAGATGAGCTATGTCGGCACGAGGGCGACGTGGGTGTCCACTTGAATGCATTTATTCCATCTGTAGCTATTTCAGTTTTGTCTGTTTAGTTGAACAGACAGTTCGTGGATGGGAGAAAGCAATCACAGTCGGAAGAAAGCAGGTTCATTTTCGTGCTCAGTGAAGCACACACGTAGCTTATGTACTATTCTGGTCTGATTTTACTTTCACTTGGATTCCTCAGTCCACGTTGATTCTATCCTCATATAATGTACATTGTGCTTTGAAAATGAATTACCTTTCTTTCATTGCTGTAGAAGGTAGCTTATCTGTAACATTATGTCACGGAGTTATTTCTTATCAAAAAGTGTATTTATTTGTTGTGCACTTATGAAATTATTGAGGAGGCCATCAGCCACAAATGAGCATATGTGAAATTATGAATGAAAGGTTACTTATTACTATTACTAACAAAAACTCGATTTATTCTTATAGTTAAAATACGAACAATAGATTTGTGTAGGTTCACGAATTATCATATTATTCATGAATTATATAATACAGATATAATATAAATCATGAATTAATAAACAGATCGTAAATACAGATCATCAATTAGAATTACTAACATTTAAGCCGCAGTCAAAATCTGGTCGTGTGAGGACATTCTAGAGATTATGGAGCCGTGAGGATGGAAACTACTACAGTACATGAGCCCTATGCAGAAATTGAATGGCCGTTTAAATTCAAGATCTGTATACCTATCCTTTAGTTCCCCCTTTCTAAATAAAAGTTCCAAAAAATCCCTGTCAATAATTTTGTGCTTGAGTAATTTTATCATTTAATAGTGCTGCAGCTCGGTCAGTCAGATAGTGAATGAAATGAAAAGTTTTCTAATTTGTTTCACCGACTTTTTGTTTGCAGATCAGCCTGTGGTCAGCGTCTCCCCTGCAAACGTAACGATGAACGAATCAACGGATATTCGTATAGAATGTGACGTTGATGCCAATCCTCCTGAGCTACTCTCTGTAAGATGGTAAGTATTCTTTTGAACTGAATTCCATAAGATGCAGCATCTATCTGGTTACTGATACATACCAAAGTTATCTGCAGAGTAGGTCCATGTATTATTATTCGAACTAACTAAACTAACAATGAATGAACAGTGAAAAGAGGGATCACCGTCAGTTGGTTCCAAGTGTACACAAAGAAATTTAATGAAATCGAGGAATTAGAAGCCTTTTCTCTGTCTTTCCCTATGCCATTTATAGGTACAAATACGTTACTTGTTCATCAATACATGGGAAATAGGTAAGGTACCCCTCTTCGACACCGCCTTTAGCCAGTAGAACAGAATACACTAGACAAATACCTTACTTTCAAATTCTGAACTGAAGGTAAACTTAAGCTAACTAAATATAAGTAAATTCGCATCCGAATGAGAAAACAGCTCAGTTAGGTCCTTGAAATGGAATGAAACTTGAAACCTTTTTACTTTTAGCCATCGAGCGTGAAGGAAAGTGAAATTAGATGCAGGGAGCAGCCCAGTGTATAGGATTGCGAATTAAACTAAAGTTTACTGCTGATATAATACTACTCACTCAGTTCAGTCGCTGAGTACATAGGTAATGAATTGTAGCACTTATAGGAAAGTTACACAACAACCTTTCTGACAATGAGTTGCCCTAAATTTCAAATTGTATGTTAAAGTATATGGCGATACCTTTCCTGAAAATTTTCAATTAGTTTCCAGACCAGAGCTAGAGCAAGAAATGAAATACGTAGGTAAGCAGTTATCAGCAATTAATTGTAAGTAGGTTGTATGCCAAAAATTTGTAACTGTAAAATTACATCTAAAGGTTACAAGGTTACATTATTTTCCGCGATAATAGTGACGTCAGTGACATGTAAAGCATTTATGGTATTTGACATTTAAATATATACGAGTATTCTTATACAGATACAATTTTGTTATTTAAATGGACGAACTTACAATAATAATCCATAAAAATGACTTGATATTTTAATATACTACTTTCTTCTGTTTATCTTACCCACATTGAATTTAAATAGGCTAAACTCAACTTTTACCCAAACACGGTGAAATTCTTTTTGTCAGGATCCCTACTTTCACTATCTAACCATCTACAATTAATTATGTTAATAATTATTTACAGAAAACAGAGCAGCAGCAGGAGTGGTAACCTATTTAGTCTAGGATGTACTAGGTATAGTGTGTGTATCTTGGCGTAATTTGAAATTCTCCAACTAATCGACAAAGAAGCCTTACATACTTAATGAAAGAAAATCCAATTTGTATCATTTCCCTTTCGAACAGTTGCCTACTTCCCTTCAGTTCTGTTTTACGTGAAGAGTAATGCACAGTAGAGTTAGGTATCAACTAACACAAACATAGTTGCTCTACTTATATTATTCAATTAAGACTTGGAAAATTTCAATTAGACAAAACAAGAGAAGTCTCCTGGAAATACAGTCTTTCCAAAATTCTCCAACAATCTCATGTTAGTTAAACACCTAGTGTAGATAGTAGATAGTAACTTTAACTGGAATTCTGTTGCTACTCTTATCTAAATAATGAAACATCCGTAGGTACCTTAGTATCTAACTACAGAGTAATACTAGTATCTATTATATATGTAAGTAAACAGTCTTTCTTCTCATTTCTGTCTGTCTGTCTGTTTACTTGTGCTGAATAAAGATGTTCATGTCTACCAACTGTAGGTCAAGGAATTACTTACATTTCGTATTACGTTTAAAATAAATATATAGAGTAGTAATAAACCTGAATTATATAATATGTACAGACAGACCACTTTATATTTCTAGTTATACTTACATAGTAGAACAAGTAAAGGCAAACGTTGTAAGTATAGGTAAGTTTTAAAATATCCACAGTTCCTAGCAGTCTGTAACAATGTTCATTTAACTAACGCACACTTGCATAAAGGACAGTAAACTTTGTCAAGTTACAATAATTGGAGATGGTTAATGGTTTGTAGTTCAAGCTTCAATGTCCAGCTTCTCCACCAAGATAGTGTAAAGGAAAGTTTGTCTACTACAACCAACCGAAGCGGCGAAGCTGCATAACCTGAGTAAATAATTAAAGCATCGTTTATTTTGGACTGTAACTTGAGACTGCAAAAATAAACCAATTTTGCATATATTTTGCAACA
The DNA here is from genome assembly GCA_034694165.1 of Tomocerus mixtus. Classification (NCBI taxonomy): domain Eukaryota; kingdom Metazoa; phylum Arthropoda; class Collembola; order Entomobryomorpha; family Tomoceridae; genus Tomocerus; species Tomocerus mixtus. Next base: position 80,493 of record JAQFYC010000010.1, on the reverse strand, counting down.
TATGTCTGTATGTACAGGGTATAACATTAGGTATTTAATCTTGTCTACCTATTACCTAATGCATATGTCTTACATCGAGTGTGCGTCGTACGTAGTTTGTCAAAGCTACAGGACTTTAAGCTGTTAATTGAAAGTTTGCTTGCTCATGTAACTTGGCTTAAGAGTAGAAACTGCACAATATACAATGTTATTATGTAGCATTATACAGTATTAGGCGTAGTAATTGAAATGCTTTTCATGCTCTAATTTTCATTATGAATGGAGATTCTACTTAAATTATCTAATTTCAACTATTATCCATGAGAATTCTTCATTGGTACCTATCTAACTATGTTAACAATTTCCCAAGAAGATGCAGTTCGTTACTTCTTATTTATATCGTAACTGATATGCACCTCGTCGTAAGAGTCGATGATGGGAAATAAATTCACATTCCTAAAGAGGGCAAATATGAATTCGGTATAGAAGTTTCCAACTAGATGTTTCTTTCCAGGAAAATAAAATGCAGTGTTTTAGATTCGGTTCGGTTAGGAAGTTTTCCTTCCCATTTTATTTTTTGACTCTTACTTTTATCCCTAACAGATAGAAATCTAGTAAAAAGGGAGAAAATCTTTCTTCCGCTATACTATTACCCTGTTACTGTTACACCCTTCCATCCATTAATGTAAGTTGAGGAATGAGAGTAAAAGTCGAGTGTAAATCCTTTGTTTCTTATCTCTTCTCATAATTCATAATGAAATGTCAGCGGGAGCAACATTTATACAGTAGGAGAGTAGGACTCTGTTATGCTATGTAGTCTTGTGCTAAGAATATTACTATTGCGGAGCAAATTGCGAAGTTCTGTTGAGTTGAACCCAAAAGAACTTCGAAGAATATTGTATAAGAGAGCTGGAGTTATCTGTAACAAATAGTATATAGTAGTACATACGCTTTGTATTAGTAAGTACAACAGCTAAAAATGCAATTCCAACTTTCCAAGGCCAAGTAAGTAAAGCTGAACGGAAAAGTATTTCTGCATCCAAACTAAGTCTGTATGTCTGCCCTAGTGTTTTCTGCTACATTTCTAATGCTTCTTATTAGTGGAGAACAGATAGGTATAACATAAATGAGAGAGAAGATTTGCTTGTGTAGTACTTACTAGGTTGCAGTATCAGTTTCAGAGTTAGCTCAGGAATGAAATGAGAAGAAATAACTGAAAGCTCACACAATCAGTTGAAATGCTAGATGTTGATGTTGAAAGTTTGAGTTATCTCATCCTGTACGGTGTAGTGTACCTAATGTTATATAATTTAGGGAATCTCTGTGTACATATATATCTTAGCTACTATATATATATCTGTCTTGGTCTATGTATGTAATACTCCTGACCTGACTTTAGTTGACTGCTGGTGTCTGCCTAGCTTTCAGCTTGTTTTATCAAACATCTACACCCAATTTGATATAACTTCTAGCTTTATTATAGGAATGTAGTGTTTTCTACGAAATATCCTATATTTTATGTGTATACATATACTATTAGGTTGTTTCACTATCATTGAACCTTTTAGTGCACATTATACAACTAGTACAAGTCTAGTAAGTAAAAGTTAGCGCATATGCAACTTGCCGTGTTGTATGGGTTTCTATATTTTATATCCCATGTGCATGTGGAATGATACTACATATAGTTTGCAGTAAGCCTGCCTCTCTGTACCTATATAAGTATCAGAGTTGATATTTAAGGTAGTTTAGACAAAGTGTAACATGTAATGATAATATAGATAGAATTCCTCGTGTAAGCCTCTTTTTACCTTGTGCTAGCTTTGCTTTGTCATGACTTGTCTCTCTTGTCTACCCAGGGCACCACTGCACTGCAGCTTGGGATGACAAGACAGGAGATGACATCAAAAGCTTCATCTCTAAACTCTAGTAATGCAACTCTAGTAAATCACTAAAACAAATAATAATATTCGTCAACACGATCCTCTGATCCCTTTTCTGTCGTAGGACAAGTAGTATACTGATTTCGCTCTCTACTACTATGTACATGCTAAAAAGATTATAGATTTTTGTTGGAAATAATAAGTAGATCCTTACAGTAATTTCAACTACAAATGCACAATTAATATAGTGTAATATGTAGTAGTATCATTTAATCTAATGATTGAAAAAAAAATTAAAATTAGTGATCTATTTAATTGTCAAGTTACTCCGATTCAAAGCAATGTTTGCTCTGGTCTGTGTATGATGATAAGTAGTAGCCCATTTAATATTGCCAAGCAAACGTATGCCTATATGTAATTTGATGCTTTTCATACGGACTCCATTGTTTCCACAAGCAAAATTGGTAGAAAAAGCAAGAATTGGAAATGCAGTTATGGCATTTGAAATCCTGTATACCTATCGCCTGCAGCGTATTGATTTGTGGATGCTTATTGTGTTGTTGATGCAAGTTCTGCAGCTTTTGTCCAGTGACACACCAAATTCTGTGTAGAAGTTATGAATAATTGGATGTACAGTAATGTAGGATATATTTATGATGTGCAAAAATATGCTGGCGTTAACTAGTGGATATGTGGCTTTTGTGACATTAATCAATTCCATGCTTTTTCCATTACTGCATCTACTTTGTTAGATAACTATGTTATCGGTAGTGCAATTTAATTGCCTACAAAGTAAGTTATTTACATACATAAAGTAGGTATGTGTTCTCCGAAATGCAGTTTTGTCATTTTCCTGTTATAATTTTTGATTTATCGCTGACTATGTTAATTAATTTTACGTATTCTCATGAATATTATTAATAACTGTTATATCTGCGATCTGTGTGACGACATTGCATTGCTTTTATGATGAAAAACATTCATTGATGCGTTGAGAATTTTGGAAATACTACTTGTATATCCTATACCTATTTACTAATACATAAGTACTACTAAATATTTTCGGACTGAGTTAAATAGAGCATTGTAAATTGAAATGATTATTTACTGTTCAATGTTTGATATTTGTACAGTATGTTATGCAATGTACTTTAAAAGGTGCAGGTTGGGTGAGTTGAGTCACCTTTGATGTCGCGTTGCACTCTAAATTAAACCAGACGCTTCTCTCAAAGGGTTCACTTAATATTTTAATTCATACTAATGAATTGTGACTTCGTTGCATGCATCATATTAAATGCGTATACGGAATTATTCACTAAATTTTGCGCTTTGGCGTGAACTTAATTAGGAGAATCCTTTTGACTCGATATTCCTGACGAAACCTCCAAAGTGCACACTGCATTACTAAAGCTTAAGTAAACATTCATACCTTCATTTGTAGTGTGTGTAAAGTGTAAATGTAATGTACGACATGAACAGAATTATCTGCATAAATATTTTGTTTTAATTGGAATTTCTATTTATAATAGTAGTGTGCTTATCAACAAACCTAGTGTATCTATTTACTTGTATGGTAGCATAAATTAAGCAATGAACAGGTAGCATTTGGTCAAAAGGAAAGTTTCAAATCTGTCTTTCTATGCTAAGTACTTTTGATAAGTCACTGATTTTGATTCGTGTAATTGAATGGCCATTCTTTGTCACTTGAATAAAGCTTAACTAAACTAAACTAATAATAACATAACACCCAACTAAGTATGTTATTTGAATATCGTTAATTATAATGTGACGTAAATGCGGGATCTAGATGAAACTTCTGATTTCAACCTTATAATTGAATAAAAACTAGCTTCTGTCATTGATTCCTATTAAGTGTCACACTATATGACAATCCATTTGCATGTGCTTCATTTGTGGACGAAGTCTGGTAGGAATGTAATGGGGAATCAGTAGTTGCATTCTACATTCTATGCATGATTGAAATTAAAGTGCATTATATAGTAGTAGAACTATGAAAAGTACCCTTGTGTATACGTAATTCTATTTTCTGATACTTTTCATCTTCCATTCGGTAGGTATGATAGGATCAGAAATTGAACATGATAAGTAGAATGATGACAACGAAAAGCCACCCCTTTTCCTATAAGTCAGTGTAGTAGTGTACAAACCAGGCTTGGATGAACGAGTGGATTGAGAGTAGACACTTTCTGCTGCAAAGTGTGATGCATGTAGAGATAATACGATTGCTATGCTTAGGATTGTGTAGTATTTACTTTAGTTATATAGGTAGGTACATTGAATTTCGCTACTTGTCTTGTCACCGAACAGCCTTATTAGGTACTTATAGTATAATAGTGACAGAAGACTAGACTAACGTAAACCTACATGTCGTGTCATGATTTTTTATGCTTTCTGTTTTGATATCAATGGGAAACACTAATGCAGCTTCTGTGTATTCCAATATTTCTCTATCACTTTTTACTAGTATGGATAGATTGATTCTGATATATCTTGTCGGGTGCCCTACTGTTCCTTTTTTCTTTGTGCTCTGCTCTGTTCTGTTGACACAATCGACTTTGACACTATCCCTTTAGTAAAAGAAGTAATAATCATAAATCATCAGTAAGAGTAGAGTAGAGCTTTTGAAAAAAGGGTTATGTTGTGTTATCCTATCAGTATATAGTAAAGGCATATTTCTATATCCTTATTTCGACACAGTACAGTACTAACAGTACACAGTCGAGTCAGATTCAATCAAGAGAATTTTTATGCTTTCTATTCTTCATGTTCATACTTCTAGTAGCATGTGTGCATCTAATAGGATCGAAAAGGAAACCAGGGGGAAAGGATGAGGATGCAATCCAATATAAAATCCAGTGCACAACACAGCCATTAGAAGAGGTTATATAATACCATTTACGCTACGTTCCTAAGACTTCAATGTATGACTGAGATGATGGAATAAAAGTTTCCTGGACCGTGTTACGCCATAGCATGGCATGCCACGCGACTTTCTCTTCCTTGTATGAACAATATTAGGCAATACTTCTTTGGACATAAGAATATTGATATTGGATTTGGAATTCATGCCCATCGCCATAACTATTTATATTCAGTATTATAAATATGGATGAATAATCTGTTATGTGTTAGTGTTGTGTTCTGTATATTGTACTGTATTGGGCTAGAACTACCTAGAACTGGACCACCGATTTTCTGCTTTCCTTCAACAATATAATTTGGCATTCACATCTTCTAACAATTTCTTGTATGTAGGACATCTCTATATTGACGTCTTAGTCCATTCTGTGTATAGAATGTTGGGTAACGGATAATGATATTATTTTTTACGGTCTGTTCCCTGTAGTGCATACTTCTACCAGAACTAACTACTTTATAGTTGCAGTATCTGTATTAATGATGTAATATTTATAGTGTGTGGACCAGATAAAAAATCTACTTTATACATATACATAAGATAAGTACTAAAATATGGTTAGAAATCTTTGTAGTACAGATATAACATTAGTAGATCTTGAGTTGTGTCTTGTATCTCTAAAAAGTTGGCCACATAACTGTCAGTATCTTATCTTATGTATACCTACCTTTTCTTTTCCCTCTTCTATTATATTTAGTACGATAAACATACAATGGAAATCCATAATCGTCAAAATGATAAGACTCTTCCTCTTGGGTCACCTAATAACAAAATATGTTACGGTCCTCCGTGATGGCTGGGACATATAGTAAAGTAAAGAATAGGGGCTTATACATAAATACAGATATATCTGTATGGTAAGATTGCATGTTCTGTTCTATAGGATGATGGTTCGTCTGATTTAGCTTGGCTTGGTTTGGCCTAGCCGACCGTTCTACTTGGTTTTGTCATGTAGAAAAATAATAATAAGAAAGATGCCCAAGCAGCCAAAAAAGCTAAAGCTATACAAAAATCGCTAACGGGGCGTGGGAAGAAGATTGCATGTCAATTGCAAATAATTTTCGGGGAGGACGGAACATGACGTTGCGTTGTTGAGGACAGGACAGGGCACTGACGTTCCTTAGTAGGCACTCTACCCACAGCTACAGTACTACAGTGGACAGACGGGAACTGCTATTTCTATCACAGCAAAAATGTTTATAAAACTATATATAACTCCAGGTTATTTATCATCACCATTTCTTATTGCCCGGTCCATTGCTGTCAAGTGTCGTAAATAGCATAATGCCATCTTCGGGAAAAGCAGGAGAATAGTAAAGGCACCTTACTATCTGTACGTACATAAAAAACGTGCTCCAATGTATACGTAATGTTCCCCGGGTTGACAACCGAGTTTTATATGAAGTAGGTATTCTATTTATAGTATATAAATATATAGCCATTTTCTACCCAAGACCCTAAATGAGGATGGTGCATGATCTGACTGTAATGTAACTACGCTAAGATTGTACTGCCTGCGATGTTCTATTGTAAGAAAGGTATTTGTTCTACTACATAAGAAAAAAGTCAGGAAGAACATTTAATATTGGATTGTGGGATTGTATTAGAAAACCCAGAAATAGTTGGTCAAGTCAAATATGACACTTTCTTATTTCATCTGCTCGTTCTTTGGCAAGGTTGAGTATGAAAAAGTCAGACAAGTCAGAAGTAAGTCAGTGGACTGGACTGAGAACTATTCCTAATATATTTTATGATGAAACAGGAAGAAGTGAGTGGGAAATTTTGGTCAATGGGACATTGGCCAAGAGAGATTTGATTGGAGTGAAGTTATACTTATGTACTACATATCTCTACTATTTTAGACAATCTAAAAATGACTTTCTCTACTTTTATGATAATACTACAGCAGAAGTGAAAGTATAAATGAAAATGTTCTTTTTCCTCGTGTAGATGTGTGTAAGCTAGTTCTTTATACTAAAACTCAAGTACAAGTACAGTGAATTGAATTGAATGTTTATCCTTTGGGAAAGCATTAGCCCAGTGCTATGCAATGCTCTAGTTTTGGTTTGGCTGGTCTGCTCTCTGGCTCAGACGATAAGAGGAAGACCACTGCAATGTATCGCTGTATCTATCTGTAACAAAACATTGTATTAGTACTTCTATTGTAGTTTCATTGTTCCTTGCTCAACTTAACTGAAACTGTGTAAACAAGGAAGCGGAAGGAAAGAGTTGAGTTTTCCTTTCGGGTTGATTTCAGTTTGTTTACTGTATTTTCGCATTTTGTTGTTACTTTCGTGCGGTTTTGGACAAAGTTGGTCGTTGAGTAAGAGAAATCATGAGAGAAACCCATGCAGGGTCGAGATAAATACGAAAATACTAGTCTTCATCACAGTTAACAAGTAAAGTAATACCAGGCCAGACCAGACCAGACCAGGCTTGGCTTTGCTTAAGCAATTGAAATAAGTACCTATAAATAGTGTGTTTGGTAGGTACTATCTAACTTACTATTATTATACTAACTCGGCTATGACAGAACAGTTGTATTTGGTTGGTTGAGCTGGGGCGTAAACCGGTTCATCCATCACTCGTGACAAGGATCATCCTGAGAAGACACCCCGCTGTGACCCGCCGTCTCGGATCGATATCTCATCATTCCTTTACTATAGACACGAGAGAATGAGAAAGAACACTAACTTTATGCTATATAAACTCTATAACTTTTAGTACAATTACATAGTACAGTGTAGTCTACCGTTATTGTCTACATAGACTGAAAACAGAACAGTATCAAGTAATAACCTGGCATGGTTTGGCTTGGGATAAAGAGATCCTTTCTCTTTATATGTATTTATGTAGAGACTACATTGTTGTTTATGAATATAAAAATGTGTAGAGGCAAGAAAGAGGACTTCCCTATATTCTCCCCAGACATCGATGCTATTGCAAGAGAATAATGTAAGCTAGTATGCATTATTCTATCATCTGACCTCCAACCTTATGGTTTATAAAATAGTTATTGTTGGAGAGGATGGTGGGGAATGGGGACCCACTTATTTAGGGTTTATATAGTGGTAAACAAGGGCAGTGAGACTCTGTTCTTAAGTTGTTTCCATATGGTATTAGTATAGGTAGTTAGTAAGTGGCAAGTGGAAAGGGAAATGATTCAACAATTTATTTTTTGTCTACTCTTCAAAATAACAGTATGCATTCTCTATTGGATTTGAGTTAGGGAAAGAACAGGATTTCAGACTTTCTCCCTTGATTGACAGCGGTGATGATGGGTTATTCACTTCAAATCCTCCTCACTTAAATGTTTATCTAATTTCTTCGTGTTTTGGAAATGGTAAAGCTAATATTTTGTGCGTATTTATAAGTACTGCCGAAAACTGGTTATAAGATTTCTTATACTTTTTGAAACACGCTTTTAGATAGGCGACTTGTATTGTAAGTACATGCATAGTTCTATCCTATCTGCATTTACTTTGTATTCATAAATTACGTACCTAATGTACTGTGTGTTCAACAACATGATAGAATTAAGTTATTAGCGAAGTCAAATGCGTATCATAACTCAAGGCGTAAAGAACATAAAGAACTATATTCAGGTGTATTGTATAAGCGTGTTCAGGTATAAATATTCTGTTGTAATAACTATATGGTGAAAGCTTAGCAATTATGTAAAATCGTAGTCCTTTGACTATTTGACTTTGATCTGCGTTTCATCTTTGGATTGGATTGAATATTTCTGCATAAGAAGTATTAATAAACACTGCATTGGCTGTATCATTCAGTGAACAGATGAACATGATGATGGTGCAGCGATGTATGTATTGATGGTTATATGAACAAGTAATAATGTGTGGGTATGTATAGTAATGATAAGAGTAAAAATACTACTATAATAGTTGGGAAGGTCTATTTTAACTTTCAAATCTTCACCAAGTGCTAAACTAAATTTTGTGTTTGATCATTTCCAGGTACCGTAACAGTGAACTCATAGACGTTAGCGACTCGATAGCCTATGAAGGAGGAACACCACAAGAACCATCGCTTATTATCAAAAACTCATCCAGAGATGATCTCGGAGTGTATTCCTGTGTTGTTCAAAACCAAATCGGAGCCACGCAATCGGAAACCGTTGCATACGTTAATGTTTTATGTGAGTTAACTTCACTTTTATTATTATTTCGGTGTAAAAATTATTATTTTGTCGTACACCAGTGAAAATTGAAAGTTGTTTGACGTGATGTAAGTATGTAGAGATGTAGATGTACATACATAATGTTTTAAAACCATGATATACTACCTTATGATATTGGAAAACAGAAATCGTCCCTTAGATCAATATATAGCACGCAAGTTCTTAAAATATCCTTTGAAGTTTTTCAATTTATATTAAGTGTTCTTTTTTCTTTTGGCAATTTCCCAGGGATTCGGGAAAGAAATATTGTATTCCGTATTAGAAAGTGAAGTTTTAATGCATAAGTATGTGCTGGAGGCATCGTAGCACGATTCTTTGTATTTTTGTCTTTCACACATGGTAAATGTAGGTCAGATAAGGTCATTTGATAACTTGAGGGAATTTGGTAAACAAAAGAGAGACAACAAAATGTCGAAATATGATATGAGTAAATAAGAAGCTGGAAACGTGTTAGGGATGATGTTTATGTTACATATTTTACTTAGTTTATGTGTGAAAGGACGGGTACATTTGGTTTGGATGGAAAGTTAAGTTAGTTATGTATGAAAGGAGCTTTGTGTTTTTGAGCCTCTTTTGTAAGTTTTATTTTATGGAAGATATGTAAAAGTAGAAAGGAAAAGTGAACGCAAGAGAATATTACACAGTCGAGTGAATTTAGTGAGCTGACCTCATTTTAACTTTTGTGTTTGTGACTTTTTTGCTTGCAGATAAACCGCGGGTAAGATTGTCAATGGATCCTTCACTCCCTGTCAAAGAACAAGACTCTAGGAATGTGACATTAACATGTGATGTGGAGTCAGGTAATCCAGCTGTTCTAGACTCGGTGAAATGGTATTTGGAAGGTGAGTTACTCAAACAACTTCCCGAATGTCCAAATTCTACAATGTCATCGGGAGGAAATGAAGATTCGCTTCGGAACGACTTGTGTGACATCGATCCGAGTAAACTCATGCTTGAGGCTGTCGGTCGAACTTTCCAAGGGAATTACACCTGTCAGGGGAATAACGAGGCTGGATGGGGTCCTCACTCTGCACCTGCTGAGCTACACGTTCATTGTAAGCCTATATACCTAACCTACTCCCCCATTCTGCTTAAATTATTCTCATTTGACACTTAAAAAGCCAATAAAAATTCCCTGATCACAAATTTTTCATGTTTGCTCTATTATACAATTGTGGAAGTGGTGATATTTGATCTTTTCGGGTTTCTCTTGTTTTCAGATCCGCCAGGAGCTGCACGACTCGACTTTAATCCCCTCCTCGTAGTCAAGGGGCAGGCGTTAACCATGAATTGCATTGTGGATGAGCTGGGACGCCCTACGGCTAAAATTTATCGCTGGATGAGAGGAACTCATGTGCAATCCGAGATACGTTCCTTTAACTGGACCATATCTCCCGTCTCATTAGAGACCCGGGCGAATTTCAGTTGTGAGGCTGTAAACGAGGCCGGCTTTGGTCCTCCAGCTACCGTACAAATCGATGTCTTTGGTGAGCTCTACTCTTAGCACTCTTCGTCCTAGTTTTTATCTAAGTAAATGTTTATTTGATTTATTTGTTACGTTACCGTAACTCACGTACGTTTACAAACGTACTTCCATCTCTATACGTGACAGTTTTCTCGTATTACATACACCATGTTGATGTCTTTGACTGAACTGGATTAAATCATCGGCTATGACGTCAGATTGGTGAAAGCACCATAATAGCACATTGGCTTTGTCATGAACCTTGGCCTACCTGCTTAGCATGGATGCCTATGAACACCTCTTCATACTCTTCATTCCTACACCATTTCTAGTTCAAAAGATTACATTTGCATTGATAATAATATTTTATTTTATCTAAAGGTATAGCAAGAAAAATCGTTACATAAATACATAGAATACTATTTTTAGACTGAAGTGCGTACCTTACTTGGAAAGGGAACACATGATACTGATGCTAGAAGGCATGTGACAATTTGTGAATCCCCCTTTTGCATATTGAGCCACTTAGAGTAAGTTTGATGGGATATCTGAAAAGGTTAACTAGCAAAACACGCTAACTAGAACATGCATACGTAAAAAATCCTTAAAATTACGCTAATAGGATTAGCATCCTATTTTTAACTATACTATATGACAGATAAGAACTATATCTGATACAAATTGAATAAGATTACTTAATCTGTAGTTCTGCATATCAATCAGGAACTTTACAACAACAAAATTCGGTCTCCTCTCCATGAACTAACAATTTTAATTGTAGCTCAGGATTAGTTGTAGCGTGGGTACTTATCTTGACGTATATGTACTTATCATCTGACTAGAATACTAGTGAAGGCATAGGCAGAAAGAACATTGTATCCAATCCATTGCACCTCGTGTACCTACTTAATTATCTAGTGTAGAATCTTTGTGTATCTGCCAGTGCCATTCTAACATGTAACCTTGTGCTGTCTCCATCATGACTTTCTATTCTACAATCAAACCGAACTTTATAATACATATATTCACTATATATTTATTATACCTATAAGTTATCTATCAGTTAATAAAACTTAACTAAACTACGAGAGACGGGGAAAGAAATACAAACGTATGCAATCATGCTTACGCTACTAGCAAAACAACAAGGAAACGAAGCGTAAAGAAAAGTCGCGAAATAACCTACTCTCTTGTTCTTCGCAGTTCGGCAGGTTCGACTTGCAATTATCCAATCCAGGTTAGGTTAGCTAGCTCTACTTCTACTTCTACTTCTACCTCATCGCCAGTTCAGGTCGGCAGGCAAAACTTTTTTATCTTGTGGTTAGATGCTAAGATACACCGTAAATACGTCTCCTTGCATTAGAATGTGGATAGTGAAGTAAATAGGTAGCAGGTACTGCATGCATGACTAAAAAAGAAATTAGGTAAGTAGTAAGTACCAATGCCTACTTATCTAGCAAACTTATTTACTTTAGTGAGTGTAAACAGTGAAAGCAAAAAAAAGAAGAAATGAGAAACTAACTTAATAAAATCGAAGAAAGTCTTCCTTTATTTTTGTGTAGGCAAATAAAGGTTGGTTGTGACTGTGAAACAATGAAAGTACATAGAATATGCCTTACTTATTGTATCTTTCTTTCAAATTTTCTATAGCACTGTACAAAATAAGTCTATTATGATTTCACCAGGCAAAGTTTCACAAAAATGTTTACTTGTGTGACCTTTAAGATCGGAGTTCATTTTATTCTATATCAAAATCAATTTTTATTGTTAGTGCATTTTACTTTTTTTAGTAAAGTTAGATTCAACATTCTGACTGTGAAGATTCTCTACTAATAAAACTCACTCATTTAATTTTCTAAAACTACTGCTAGTTGGTTTTAGTCTAGAGAGACAGAAAGAGGAGCCAAGAGATCCCATTTTTAAAAAGCAAAGTTTTATGTACGTTTGCTGGCATATTTAGTTACTCATTATCATTACGTTATCTATAGTTGAACATTAAAGCAATTAATTGCTTTTCTCTGACCAGGACCAGGAGAGTACTTGTTTTTAAATATAGGGAAAATATTCGCTAAGTAAAGGTTTAAAGCAATTTGGCTCAGGATTGCATTGGCATGCGATGGTATGGCATAGCAATAGCTTAGTCAAGCCAAACCAGAGCCGAGCCAGCCATAAATGGTGATTTTGGTTTTGGCTTTTATATATTAGAAAACCTTATGGCTTCTCTTGGCGTGTATTCCGACAAGAAGAATTTATTTTGTGGAGGCGTTTCCCTGATAACTACCAACGAAACCACATAGGAAGTCCAAATGTTATAGTGTACAGGAAAGCACGGCAATAATCACGACAGAAGCTTAGCACGTTCTAAAGTGGGGAAGTTGGGGAATGGCGAGCAAATTTCTAGAATCTTGATACCTGCTACTTACGCTATGTAGGTACTTTACTCCGTGTAAGTGTACATGCTTGGAACCTTTATCAAGCAGTGAGGTTCTCTCTTTTTCTCTTGCGTAATGTATGTATCCTACAATGCACATAATAAGAACAAGGCCCGGCCAGGACGCATATATAGTGTAAGTGTAGCCGTATAGCATAATAAATATTATCTATGATGTTACTAGTTACTACATAGAAATGTATTTCAGTACATGATGGGAGAGAATAAGTCCTTAGGTATTTATTTTAAGCTGGAAGCCTGTTAGAGTGAGCACATATCAGTACTTACATAAGAATCTATGTTATGTTCCGTTGCGAGATGAAATCTCAAGTGGTTCCATATAACAAGATTTTTAGTGTATTTTACATTAGGTGGTTGCATTACATTATATAGGTACCCAGTAGAAAGGAATAGAAAGTTTTTCCATCCGAGTCTCAGTTCTGAATATATGTTCTATAGTGTGGGGCTTATAACGCATATTGTGGTATTTATATTATAGTTGGTTTGGTTGTGTAGAAAGTAGAAGGAAAAGTGTCCACGTAAATTCAGATTATTTAGACTGTTCTAGTATCTGCGTTGAGTTGACTACTGTATGTGCGGGGAGGATTGCATTGCATTACATGGCCTTGTGCCGTTGTACTGTATGTAACTGTAAAAAGTAGAGACGAGAACAGTTTCAAGTTGATTTGTACTCTTTGAGCCCAAATGTGGAACGAACGACTGCACGACATGATAAAAACAAATTTAGCTTGCGTAAGTACAGTATAAATGTCAAAATGTTGCCGGTTATTTTTGGATTGGAGCCGAATCTCCTCAGAACCTTCCGGTCATTTCATCATAAACAGATCTTAACCCATTACAGTTTGTTATTTAGCAACAATATGCAAATGCATTTACTATTGTGTAATGAAGTAGTTAAAATATTTTTTCTTGGGTCTATTACATTTATTTGTGTAATGCAAGTCATGAAATTTTATATTTTATATAAATGTGTTCTCTTTATGAATTTCAGCCCCACCGACGTTTATTGTGCGACTGCCGCCGTACCTCGGTGTGCTGACCAGTGCCAAAGATGTGTCCGTCTCGTGTCAAGTTGAGTGCTTCCCTCTTTGTGAGATCGTCTGGCTGAAAAACGGACTTCCTTTAGGAGCCTCGGAATACTATTCTATCAAAACAAGTACACTGCCCCCAGATGAGACGAAAAGTGACTTCGAGTCTGTTGTGTCGACACTCACGTGGAATCTCACTGCATGGCCCAATGGACAATTGGACCGAAGACATGACAATGCCAACTATACTTGTCAGAGCACTAGCAATAGTGTCGGTGGCGGCGTCTCCAGCACCACTTACTTCCGTGTCGAATGTAAGTTTCTTTTATTAACGTAGTCTTTCCCTTGGGAAGGATAAATATAGTTGTTACATATAATATACAAGAGAACAACCTTTTACCACCTTACTACTTGTAATAACGATATCTTAGCTAAACTAATTAAAATTTACATCTAGACTTAACTTTATTGCAAATTGCAATTTATGCTTAGGTACGATTACGATATACTTGGCAGTTGGCACGCAAAGATTTTTTAATGCATAATATTACATTTGTAATGGAAATTGCTATTGGCAGTTGTGCCCAGGCGATAACCTATTTGCCAATTTTCATTACTTTACTTACACACCTACCTAATTGTTGTGATGTTGGTGTTATTTGGTAATATCATTAAGGAAATTACTTTCACTGCTACATGCTTTCACTTTAATTTGGTTTTATAGCTATAAATAGTAGGCCTAGCCCAAAAAGCCAATAAGATCACCATATATTCCCAATTAGTATTTGCATAGAAATGTCTATCTATACTATACATAGCTGTAACATACAACTAACACTTACATAGACACTACAGTACAGTACACTAAATATAAGAAAAGTTAGATATTTTTGCAATTCAACACAATTCAACGTGACAAGCCAACAGATTTTTCATTTATAGCCTGGAAGCATGCAATCCTCATCCACAGTCTATAATATTGTCGTTTGGGTTTTGTATTTGTATCGTATTTTTGTACAGCACAGTATACGAGTATACTTGTAGAGGAAGGAGTATATTAATATAGTACATAGTAAGGTACTGCTGCGTGAGTATTAAATATGTAGTGGAACGCTTCTAATTCTTTACTGTGAGTGATTCCATGTATTTTTGAAAACCTCATGTTTCAACGTCAGTGCTTAGCTTAAGGCTCTCAAAATCCACTCCACTCGACTAACTCACTTGCATCAGTCAATTATAACTGAGCGTTGTGCCTTGCTTGATGTGGCATCAGCATGGCACGGTCTGGCTTGGCTTGCCTTGGCTCGACTCTTTTGCTCCAGTTTGCCCGGGTTTAGCTTACCCTGCCTTAGTATGTACAGATATAGGAAATCTATTACATACATATATCGCTAGAAGTACAATATAACATATTGTAGATACTTTTTCTCTATTTACATCTGGATATGTGTTAGGGTATATACTCTTGCACAGTTTTATATTCTACACATATACATAATAGTGCAAGTCTTGCTTGTCTGATTGTAAAACATTTGTTATGCATGTCAAAGGGAGACGGGAAGGAAAACTCTGTTAAAAGTTTTAGACGTACATGGATTTTTGGGAGCTTTGACAAGATATGACATGACATATAACAGAGCGTCCTGTTTACGTTACGTACTACCTTAGTGATTCTCTCATAACTTCTTCTCACTCTCGCCCACTCCCATACCAATTGCACCTTGTCACGAACACTTTCAGAAAAATAAACAAGGAAAGCAAGAGAAAGTCTCAGTCTCGCGAATATGGAAATACTATTTATTTGTATGCATGAATATATCGTATGGAAAACAGACCAGGGACAGGAACCAGCTTTAAAAGGCAAAATGCACTACATAATATGTTAGTCTACTTGCTTACTTGTTTTATGCATTCCATGAATTTATTTGAGAGCACTGTATTGCGATTTTCATTCCTTTTAGTGTTTGCCATTGCAACCATGTCAGACGTGTTATGTTATGTACGCAATACTCTAGATAAGCAGCGACCCACAAATTTTGTAGTAAAAAACCAACCTATGCTACTACTTCTAGTCCACTTTCTTTGGTTAAGAGTGATATTTATGATTTATAACTAGTAATAACTTATTTGCAACATAAAATGAACAATTTTTATTTAATTGAATGAAGATAACGATAATTATAAGTACCTACCTATGCCAAACAATAAAAGTTTCACTGTAGTGAATATGTAGAAGTGAACCAAAATATGAATGCTCCATTTAAATTTTTCCTTTGCTTTGACATTTTAGATCCACCTGAGTTGGTAACTGTGAGTTCCCCAATTGTGAACGTTGTCGAGAATGAGACTCCTGACAAAGTGACGTGTTCAGCTACCGCCTTCCCGGAAGCCAACTATTTATGGAAATATGGAGATGAGATTGTGTCGTCTAGTGCCGTCCTATTCTTCAATTACCCTTTCGTGCGGTCCAAGTCCGGAGAATATGTTTGCATTGCCCAAAACAGACATGGAAATGTTTCAACAACGGCGAAAATCAACGTCCAATGTAAGATCCATTTTAGAATTTTTCTTCCCTTTTCACTATGTACTGCAATACTTATTTTGTCCTATTAAAGAATTTCCCGTATTTTAAGTCCATGTGTTTGGTACATACTGTAATTAATGGTCAAGTATATAAAATAGTACGAGATGTAAAATGTTCTATTTGGATAGATTAGTGTATACTATCCAATTGATTTTTCAAAATCTGAACTATGAACTTTAACTTGTAGATTTAATCTTACGAATTTTTCATGTAAATATTAAATAGGATTACAATATTTGAAACGCCTACGCAGGTGAAAGGAGCAATTGGATATTAAAACAATGAAATTGTATTCCGCAATGATTTCCAATTGACTTTTCAAAATCTGAACTATGAACTTTAACTTGTAGATGTAATCTTACGAATTTTTCATGCAAATATTAAATAGGATTACAATATTTGAAACGCCTACGCAGGTGAAAGGAGCAATTGGATATTAAATCAATGAAATTGTATTCCGCGTACTTTTCAGATTTACCCGAGTGTACCATAGCCTTGAAAGAGGTAGATGACGAGATGCAACTGATATGTGAAGTGGAAGCAAATCCAGGTAGCGTCGATTTCCAGTGGATGCTTGATAACGCTACGTACACTCAGAGTATTAAAAGTCAAGGACTCAGTAGTAGCCTGACACTTATAGCCGACCCAGATTACTTTGGCAAATACAAATGCTTTGCAAATAACTCCATAGGCATGTCCGTTCCTTGCGAAAGAGTCGTTACAGGTATTTACGATTTAAAACTATTCTAATTTATTTCATTGCAAAACGGTTGTACACGCATAACCGAAAATATCATCCAACCAAATATGTTTTCTTCCGTGTTTATGATACTATATACTAATATTCATTAATATTAACTAACATTTCATATTTTTACTCTTCACACCTAATTAATATTCATAATTCGTAATGGTAGTATGCATTCTTATGAAATTCTGATGAATTCCGTATTCCGCCCGAAAAACTATAGCCTCCCGCACTACATTTAATATTCCCATGTAATTTTACACTTGCATTACATTACGATATCATCTATCGAATCGTGAAAATTCCCTTTTCAACCCAATTATGTATGTACTTCATTAAATTACTAATTAACAAACATAACATAACTATACTTAAGTAAGAGCACTTTGTTTTTGGTATTGTGAATGTGATGTGGTCTTGTGTATTTCCGATTCGTAGCTTCCCTGGAGAAAAGTAGTAGAATTCAAGGTACTTTCCTCACTCACACTGTTAACACTTCAACAATTACAATTACTTGTACATACCCTGTAATTACATACCCCTGGCCTGAGCTTACGGCTTTGTTAATTTTAATATAACCGCAAAACCTACATACAATTACCAAAAACAATTAATATTACATTTATTATATGATTTACTTTTTTACCTTTTACACATTACAGCATCGCTCTACCTCATACTCATTACTACTTTTAATTAGTATTATATATTAACTCTTTATTATTGTACTCTTACAATGATTATTTTTTCAAGTTTGGTAATTGTCATTTATAAAGTAGTATTGCAAACTAATTGATTTGAATATTTTTGCAGCCACAAATTGGATTCGTAAATTATCAGATGACAAGATAATAATCATCGCAGCCGTTGTGGGAATCGTCATAGTTCTATTTCTCATAGCATGTATCATCATCATTCTTGTATGTCGTCGTCGGCGAATGAGTGAAAAATGTAAGGAATTTCTTAGTACTATATCTATCGTCGTGATATGATTAAATTGTGAATTTTCTGTTAACTACAGATATTTGACTCCTATAGCTTACTTAATAGCTCTTTACTTTAGTTTAGCGTTTTTCTCTCAAGTACATACAGAACAGACAACGACCACCATTGCCATCACATCATGGAACAGTAAAGCAAGCTTCGTTTCATGGTATGGTATAAAAACTAAGCCATCATCATCATCATCGTCCTCTTCATTTCAATTTCTCATAGGGAATACTAATAAAAGACCCGGATGCGAAAAGTCTTCTTTTATGATGAATGTACAGCCAGTTCATTTGGTATGGGATGTGAAATATTTTAGATCACATCACATACTATGAACATTAAATATTAATATCTCTAGCCGTGACATTCCTCAGCAATGATGTGATGTCAAGTCGAGTCAACTCCAATTTCAAATGAAAATAGTTAGTAGTTAGGTATGATATGTCTTTGTGCAAATTATATAAGGGTAGAATATACCGCATAGTATTTCAATTCAGCTTGTGCTAATGTACCAACAGTAAATACATTTCCAAATAAAAGAATCAAATAGAAATGCACTTCAGTAAATAGAAAAGTGCGAGACCCGTCAATACAGACAAAAGTGACTATTCCCCTTATTCATAAACGAAAAGAGTAGATTTTCCTTTCCAGCTCCAGATCTTTGACTGTTGAGTTTGAATGTCTTTTAAATAGTGCTTTATGAGTTTTAGTACTCCGTGTATTGTAGCATACATATAGATTGGCAGTATTGAGCATAGTTGGTCGCTTTGAAGACGGCCTTTCCTGGTCTGGTAGAGTTAATTTCCATTGGATTGGATGTTGATGATGAGAATGGCGATGAGAATGGGATGCGATGCCTGGCGGAATTAAAGTGACGGAAAAAGACGGGAAGTAGTGCCATTAACCATTATTAGAACCATTTAGTATCATAGGAAATGGCAATAAGACCGAATCGAATAGACATATCAGAAAGAACTAGAACGAGGAAGGCTATCTAAACTAAAGTATATAATACGTACGATTAACAGTTAGGTATAGACTTTATAGGTACTGTAGGTAGGTACTTTGAATTCTGCACTACACAGCATTATCTTAACTACACAAGCTAAAGATCTAGTGAATCTAGTCTTCTAAAGGAATTATTTTCCCTTAAATACGAAAAAAAGAATCAAACATTCTGCTGGACCATTTATTTGTTAGTGTAGTTGAAGTTGAGCCTTTCAAGTAAAGTCGAGCTAGCTGTTAAATGCTGTCGTATGTGTACTATGCAGTAAAGAAAATAATCAGGTCACGTCATGAGGCAAGGCAAGGGAAACTAGGAGTGACCATTGCGTATAGTGTGTAATGCAAAATGTAATGGATATCAGTAGCAGTTCGTAATGTATTAGTCGTAAGACTTGAGATTGCTTAGGTTAGCGCAAAGAGTTTTTTATTAGAGAAAGGTGAAAACGGGTCGAAAGATTTTATTAGGAAGTTGATAGTTGACTTTCCTGAACAAAATGGAAATGTGGGTGTGTGAGCTCCAGTATTTTGTGTAATTCTGGTTTGCAGCTCAATTCCCCTCCCCACATGCATCTACCTACCTACCTACATAGGCTAGGTATATATTATGTGATTGCTAATTGTAACAGTAAGCCTTTTCAAAGCAGATCAACGGGGTTTCATTCATTGGATTGGTTTTGTAGATTTTTATGTAGTCTACCTGCCTATTTATTTATCTATAAGTATGGGGTATAAGTACCTACAGTAAAGATCCCACTAAATACCCCAATATGCAGTGAAAAGCATGTTCTTGCTATTTTTCTATTGCTATGCACACTAAATACAAGGACAGGTTAGCTAACGTCAAATGTCAAAGTTTGTCAAGTAAAACAAGGAAGGAATTACAGGAGTGACATGGAGAATTCGCCCATTTAATCTTAATCCCTTCGGCTTAGTTACGTTAGCCTAACTGAACGTTTCCTTCAAAGTTATCGTTAGTGCTGAAGGCAACGGTCAGAAAATGGGAGTGTGGTGTGGTGTAGTCTGCCCACAGAAATTAATTCTCACGTCAGTCCAGTCCAGTCCAGTTGTTCATGTCAGAGCAGAAATGCCCGCACCATTCGACTTAACGTTACGTTAGGTAGTAGGTTGTAGGTTCCTACTACTTACACACTCGACCTACCTATCTAATATCTACAGCCAAAACTCTAAGGACTAACGTCTCTGAATTTAATGATCAAACGATAGGAAACCAAACGAAACCAAACCACTGACCCATTTATCCAGGGAATTTCTTTTTCCATTCCACTTGGACAAGGAATTTGGAATTTTTGCGAATTCTTCTTTAACATTTAATGTTCGCATTCGGTGGTTTTGGCTTAGCCCTGCTTTAGTTTAGTGGAGTTCCGTCTTAGTCTTAGTACTGGTGCATGTAGGTATATTAGTAGATATTACTATAGCTGTAATGTAAAATGTAATATTTGTACTCAGAGGATAGGTCGGAGGTTTAGTGCTAAAGTAAGTACTTTCTACTACATAGGTACCTTACCTACTACATACTTACATAACATAGTTCAGATCAGAGTGAGTGCAAGAACATAGAAAGAACTAGGAGGGAGCAGAGCAGTTAGAACAAGTGCAATTTATGACGATAAATAAAGTGTGCCTGGTCCTTTTTCTGTAGCTTTTGTTCTCGTTCGTCTAGAATGTAGAATAGGAGCTAAGGCACTGTCTCGACGATTTGTCCGCGTCTCTTTGCAGTTCAGTAGAGCCATTTCTATTTCTACACTCAAGATATTTAGCTAGACGAATCAACTCGATTTGGCTTTTAGTTTTAGGAAACTTAAGCGAAAAAGGGCTAAGAGGAGAGCCGCTTAGCTAGGAATACTTATATAAGAGCTACTGCCTTCTATGTACAAGATCTGAACGGAAAACTGAGTGCGATAAATTTTTTAAGATCCTCCTAACGACAAAATGCCTTTCCAAACTAGGTAGTAATGGGAATCATTTGTCCAACCGATGGTATCCAATCCCTTGTCAACTTACTCCCTATACCAATACCATAAGCCAAAGCAAGCCAAGCACAACTTCCTAGTACATGCCATAGCTAGTATACAGATTCTATAAGTATATAAAATATAGTACATACTTAATAGTTCAGCGGATTATACAGGATATACGATACAAGCTCGTGCTTTATTAATACGGCTTGCCAATAGCATTACTTAGCGAAATATACGATAGTTCATGATTGATTTATTTGCTTCGTTCCTTCGCTAGAATACTCTTTCCGCTGGAATTCCTTTATTTACCATCTTAACAAGTCAAGTATTAGACATCCAGAGATTAGAAAAACGAGATTTAGTTTCCTAAAGTGAGGAGGGCGTAAATAAAACAAGTTAGCTATGCACTCAAGCAAGACATTATTTCTGTCGCTAATGAATTTGTCTCCTACTTTGAACTTATTATTATTACATAAGGTATTTGACCTCTACTGTAACTTCTACTAAAAATCGGTTCAAGGCAATAATATGGTTATAAGTAGCAAAGATGTGATGGAATTAATAAATTGGTTGCCGTCTGTTCTGTATGTAGTTGATTATTTACAGTCGATTTACTTCTGTAGTACTATAAACTAGTATAATTACTACTACTACCTAATTAAATTGCAATATTGTTTAACGCTATAAGCTATCCTACCTATAGATAATAGATACAATTAATGTAAAGGAATGTGCATGTTTAGCTTAGCAATTAGCCTAGCATAATTAGAATTTTTAAATTTTTGCATGCTTTCTATTATAAGTAAGATAGAAATACCTGCTTCAAAATCTTTTTATTGTTAGCTGAGTTTTTGTATGGTTTCATTTGGATTTTTAATGATTATAATTGTTATGTAGTGTCTAGTGTATAATTTAAGCTATTATGTGGTGTTCTGTTTCGTTATTAGTAGTATCTATGCATGGTTCTGTTGTTTTGTTTTGATTGACTAACTATGAGTTTATTTTTATGTTCCTTCCTCTACCTACTAACCGCATTTGATACTTTTCACATTGTTGAAACGAAACCAGTAAGACTAACCGTAATGAATTTGTGTTCAGACCATAACTCGCGGACGGAGGAGAGACAAAAGTAAGTGGATTTTTTATGCATTTTTCTAATACTTACTACTTACACATAATATTCCCTATTTACCCTTATAACAATTAGCAATGAACAAAGTGATGAATTAATATATTTGCGGCATCGCGTCTTCTTAGTAAACTTTAGTAGAGAAACAAAAGGAATAATTTTCAACTTCTTCCATCCAACTATCTACCATTTACTATTTATACACTGGCTAACCATGTACTTATGTAGGTATTACCTTCTGTAGAATATTCTTATTCATACTTTCATCTCATTATGTAGTTTAAGTAATTAATTATACTATATGTAAGTAGTAGAACTTACAAGCAGGTATGTGAATGAGTAAGAATGAAGGATACCCCCGAAAGGAGTCAAAGCAAACAAAAGCATTACGGAATTTACCAAAGAGCAAATGTTTGAATATGACTAATTGCATCTAATCCAATCCACTTGCAATAGAAATTGTATTACTCTTAACGTTAATATAACAGGTGCTAGTAATTAACGTAGAAAGATAGATAGATACCTTCAATATCTTTCCCTTCACTACTGTCTTTCACTTTCCGTATGAATTTGACTTATCTAGCTATTGTTAGCTTTTACGGATCACTTACTTGTGTAATTGGCTATCAGTATTCATTATGTACATACCTATTGTTGTATAGCTACGTTGTATATAATTCAGAGTTACTTAGCACCTTTCATTTTCAGTAACAAACCCCGAACCTTTGTTAGGAAGCACTTCGAATTTTGCTATTTGTAAATAAAACGTTTTCTCCTTGTAGCAAAGAGCGTGACTACGAACGATTCATTATAAATACGTACGGCCCGGAAGTTTTGTAAGTTTTTCTTTGATTCCTTACTAACTAAGCAGGTATTCCTTCTAATGCATTATAATTTAAGATTTTATCAATCTTCTCTTTTGCAAACCTTTTCCTTATAATCCGATGAACTTTCTCTTTCTAATGAAATTCTTTTTAACGATTTCTCGTGTAAATAACGTCCTGAGACGGAAAGTCCCTGTCACTTCTTCTGTCCTTAAACTGTTTTATGACAATGTTTACCCTTGTTCTTGTTTCATATTTTATCGAGTGCAATGTGATTAGCAATTTATTAATGTTTTTACATATAATATTCCATCCCAGCTCCGCAAACCTGATCAATGTGAATTTATTGACCGAATTGCTTTCTCCCGATTTTGTATTCTATTAATCCTTCATTTCACTGTCCCAGACCAGACCACAGTTTACAAATCCACATTTTACCATTTTTGCAGCTTAGATGAATCATATCGAAATTCAAACTTTACAAAACTCCAATCCAATAATACTTAAAGTATGAATAATTCGTACTATACACTTCTTACAATACAATGACAAGCTAAAAGCTAAAGCAAAGCTGTAATTTAGTATGTCCTGTCAAAATTGTTATAGTATTCTCTGTTCAGTCCATGTTGTCTATTGTCATGTCGTCACGTCACCGTCGCCACTGACTTAAACATTTGTATTCTACGTTGTAATTATGTTTGCAAGCTTTTAACACAAAAGCTGGGGGAATCCTTGCACAAACACGAATATCCAGTCATTATAATGAACAAAGTAGCTAAACCTACGTACTTAGTAGTTAGCTATATCACATGCAGGCGTCATATTCATTACAGACAAGACAAATAGAAAAAATACTGACAATGTCTATTGTACATTTGCCAATATATACATTTGTAAGTACAATAAAATATAAATACAAATTACTAGCTAACGTAGACATTATTCCATTGACAAACTTGCACTACAATACTTACACAGGTGTGAGGAGTTAGGTTTCAAACAGAATTTCACAAGTGGGATAGGATGACATAGCTTTCTACTAACAAGGTATTAAAAATTCAGGAAAACAGAGTCTCGCTAACATAATCGCTAACAATAGAAGTACCATTTCTCACAACACAAAAGTACCATTTTCGAAACTCCGTGTTTCAATAGACGATTTAAGTTTCACAAAACGGTAAAGTTTCGAAAATGGTATTAGAGTAATTAAATGCTGATGTTCCAAATAGTGCAATTAGTGTGTCAAGTAAATATGGTCCCTTGTACATAATAGATTTAAATCTTTTACAATTTGATACGTATTACCACATATTACTTTCATTTTAAGCTCATATTTTCTTGACGCAACGTAGATTTTCAGTTTAAACGTAGAGTTAAGGTTTGATTCAGACTCTGACATTACAGATACTTAAATAGAAGGAACAATTTTGCTTCTTTAGACGAGAAACTATGTATTAGCTTTAGAATTTGTATGTACTATTTATGTGCATGGTATTGAGAAAAACTGTCGTCAATTAAAAATGGTAATCGGATGAGACCCATTAATTTTGAAAATGGATTAATAATTAATACGTATATCAGTATTTCAGTGATTTAAAATTAAGAAGAGAATTCATTCGTAGGTTTTAGTAAAAATTTGATTTTGCATTGAAAGACTATTAAAATCTTATTAGTTGTTTAGCGTTATAGGTTAGGTTATATAGTTTATTTAGCTACTCAGCTCACAACAACGACTACAATGACCATTTGTACAAAAGTAACTTAACTCACTAACTGTATCTTCATCTGTTGACTCTTGTGTACATATTATAGTCCTGATGCCAGAGCTTACATTAGCACGTATGACGCTTCTCCATCACTTTCTACGAATTTCACTTCCACTTCCTACACCCACTTTACAGGTAAATTCATATTTCTCGGTGTCGTCAGCAAAACTCACAACATTAAGTAGCTGACGACACTACTCTATACTAACTACTGTCTACTACTTGTACTAATATGCCTAAATCTATATTATTAATATCTCATCTCGTCATGTTTCTTCCTAGTCTTAACTAAATACATAAAAACTTTAAAACGAACATACCCTAACACATTTACAAAAAAATAATATTCATTTTGGAGAAGGAACATGACTTGGTGATCATTGCTAATATAGTAGGTATTTGTACTTTCATTTCCATTCATACTTTAGTTCACCATATACTTATCATTACCAATATCATTCACTTACTTTACATTTTACCTTTACTTACAACATTTGCTAAAAAATAGTCTGCCTAGAAAAATTCGTATTCTCTTGTCATTACATTACCATTGTCTGTCTATCTGTCACCTGTATTGCTAAATGTTTATGTAAAAAGCTAATCTTCTGTTCCGTCGGACTTTTACTTTCTTTCCCCAATTTCTCTGTTCTCTGTATTTTAATATAAAATATCGTACTGTCGTTTGGCATGAAATACATACTTTACATTATCCTTATATTATACCAGCTATTATACTAGATGTCCATAATACGCCTTGCTTGTAAATATTTCCATTTAATACAGAGCTTGCCATTCACCTATATATTACTTACATAATTATATAAAAAATACGAACATACTAACTAACTAACCACTACAAATGGTTCTCAATCTTATTAACACGTAAGTACACTAAAAGACTCAGACTAAAAAATGACGAAATTCACACAACCGACCACAGCTCCAAAAAGGTTTGCAAATAGTATCTCAATTTTTAGCCAAAATATAAAATCACACAGCACCAATTTTCCTGAAGATAAATACATAAATAGTTTAGTTTATTTATCTAATTAAGCTACACGTTCACAAAAGCCTATTCTCTTCTGATTCTACACTTCTTTGAGTTCAATTTGCTAAAGTTTACTTGAAGCACCTCGCCACAAACTTCTCTCTTCCTTTGTCTGTAACTTTTCTTTTTGATTATGTTGATTGTTATTGTTGATTTGCGCTTTTGAATGTTTTTGTCACGATGCTTTATATGTTTGTTTAGTCCGGAAGGAAAGCAAGACCTGTCGGGTTCCGGCGGGGGCAACGGAAACGGCGGTGGCCCCCCGCCTAACTCAGGTCAATCTCAAATAAATGGTCAATTAGCACTCTCCTCCTCACACAATCAGTCAGTCACTGCCAAATGGCCAATCAAGCCTGGGGTTCACCTTCATGTAAATGGGTTGCACAGCTTGGGCAAAAGTGTTAAGCCTATCAACGGCTTTAGTTACGGAACTAAACACTCCACGTCCACACTCACATCTCCTAAAAAGGATGGCACGACAGGTACACTCCTTCAAAAAACACAAAAAAACTTTCAATGTAATTACTTTTATGCATAGGATAGTATGTATATTAAGTAGGTAGGTAGATTCTTTTAATTGACTGACTTACTATAGGATGTCATACTTCCGTATGAAGAATTGTTTCACAGCGAAAGCACATACAAAGAAATTTATTAAGATGCGTTTTCAAGAAAGTATTCTGCAAGATTCTGTTTTAAAACAAAAATGCATATCAAAAATACCTTAAGCTGAACTAACAAATAAAAAATTCAAATACACTGGTTAAGTTTAGGTCAATAAATTGAACCCGGTTGAAGTTCGACTATTGTAGGATAACTCTAAGAAGAAACATTTATTTATAATTAGCATACAATAGCAATTCAATAGCAAGAATTAAGTGTCAAGCACAGCGTTCGCTAACTGATACGTTCTAAAATATGTTTATTAAAAGAGGAATTCAATTGTTATACTTATGAATTATATGGTTATGCATCTGTTTAATTCATATTTAGTTAGGCAGATTATTAATTAGATTTACTTACGTACTATTATTATCCGGGACAATTTGTCCCACCAGAGAGAATATGCATTGTTGGATAGGTTAAGCTAAGAAATGCCTTGTTCTATTTTGTTTTGTGAATGATTTATTAACACTGTGCATGGCTTATTGTTTTACGTTTTGTTTTGTGTTTAATTAATCAGTTACGGAGCCTACCGCATCACGAAAGAGGAAGAAGCCCAACAGAGGTGAGACACAAACTTGCACATACATTCATGTCATTGTACAAATACCTCTACTAGCTAACTATTATATACAATACATTGCGTCCACACTTACGTTGGCAATCGGCTTTGACTTGACCTCTTACTTACACTTAATTAAGCTGATATCAATTCGTTTAAATAATTAAGCAAAGTTAATTGCCTTCGCTTGCAAGCACCTTGACGTTTACATAATTAAACATTTTATCTGCTACATACCTAACCAGTGAAGTAAACCGTACTTAAGCTAAACCTTTCACCTTTTCAGTGGCTATATAATGAAAATGCTTTCTTTGTCTCACTTGAGCCGTGGTTTGAGTAAGGCATAATTGCAAAGTTCCTATTTACAATTTAAATATATGATTGTAGTATTGTAATGTAACCGTGACCTATTGTTGTGAGAATCGTTTGGAATTCCTATAATTTACATTATTCTCGTATACATTACTATACTTAATTAAGTATTGCCTCTATAACATTTCTCTGCAAGTTTATTAAAGTTAATTTAATTTTGAAGCATTCAGTTTCTACCTGTTAATTTATTTCTGTTTCAAATCAAAATTACTTATTTACTATTTAGTGACATATTTCAGGTGACAATGATGATTCTAATTCTGTATGTTGATTTTACGTGCACAGATCCCAGTCCCGCTCATCGAAAGGGTGACATGAGTGAAGACGGTAAGGCTTTCTATGAAAATCTTCCGTTTCACGGCCTCCAGTCACCACAATCAAAGGTGCGTTGGATTTTTTATGCAAAATTTTGAAAATATGTGTATTTTATATAAGATAAGGATGACAAATTGAATTTGACCGAAGGAAAAACAAAACCAAAACAGCGGAGACATGACGTTAAGAATTTTACAGACGATATTAATGTTTTTGATCCGTGTGCATCCGTTAGTATTGCATGTCCCTTTAAAGGGGATTATTATGATTTCGATTCGTTTTGTTAAAATATTATTTTGTCATGCTTTAATTACAAAGTTTAGGCATAAGTGTAAGTTTGCATGTGTTCATTGCTCACTTTGATTTGAATGCATTAATAGTTATTGCTCTTTTCATGGAGTTAATTTTGTTTTGTGTGTGTTTGTAATTTGTTTTGTTTTTGTTTCTCGTTAATGGCTTTATTGTTACATCCGGTGCTTGGCTTGAATGAAGCAGTCAGTAGCTGATGTACGACCCCCCAGTGAATTAAGTCAAACGGGTTCCTCCGGCTACGGCTCAACACGAAGTCAGAAAGAGAAAGCAGCACTATTGGCCCAACAAGCCGTAGCAGCCACTCTACAAAAAGAGAATGTTGCTGCTGCTGCCAACAGTAATTCTAATCCTCCTCCTCCCGCTCCTCCAGCCACACAAAATGGAAATATGTGTACCCTAAGTAAACCTGTGAATGTGGTGAAGCCTTCTAAAGAGGATGCCGCCCTTGTGCAACTGCAAAATATCAAAACAAATAAGTTTAAAAGTTCAGCACTACTAAGCCCGGATTTAGGCCAAGGGCCAAGAACTTCAACTCCTATCCACACATTTAATTACGCGACGATGCCCAGTTTACACAACACAGGGAAAAGTCCTGTCAACGTTAAATTAGCGACGGTTCGTCCTCAAAGAATAGCCTCACTCTCTGGTGGAAGTTTCCGACCGTTCCGAATGCCCGATGCTCCCAGAATTCTATTTCGTTCAGTTCGAGGCAAATACGGAATTAGTAATCATTTCAATAAACCTTCTTCAGCTCTCATCCCTACCACTTCTTCTGCCAATGTGAGCAACATGGGAAAGAATTCTCAGAGCAGCCTATTCAAAGTGGGACTAGGAAAGGATAATGGAAATCAGAGGCCACCCGTCCCTTCAAAACCTAATATTCCCATTTCAAAGAGTATTATTGCGAAATCTTTAAGAGCTTCGGGAGGAAAAGGAAAGATTTCAGATTTTAATGTACCTCCTTTATACGGGGATACCATTATACCCCCTCCACCTATGCTAGATGATGATGAGGAAGATGATGAGGATGAAGAGTCGCAGTCAGACGATCTGAACAACAATGTCAACACTACAAACAGCAACGACATGAATAATCCACCAGAGAGTAATCAATGTGACGACGAAGAGGATCGCTCAAGTTTAGACAGTCAACAAAGTCAGAGGGAGAATTCAGCTCCTTTGGCTGCTCCTCGAATACAAACCTTGAAAAAGGCCAAGAGACAACATGTCTACCAAAATATCCCATTCACCAAAAAAACTGCACGCCATGAGGTCTAGTGAATTACCTTTGCACTTTTTCTTTGCTTATCCTTATCGTCAATCAGTGATGGATGACCATGACATATTACACCTTACTTTACGCAAAAACGTTTACTACCATCCATCTCCCGCACTTATCATTTACTGTTATATACTATTATGCACTTAAAACTACAACAATACCTGAATACCTATACTAGAACCTCATTCCCATGTACAATACCTTATCCAAATCCACATTTGTATATTAGCACTGTACAATTATTGTGTGTAAATGCGAATTTTCATGTAAATAGTATTTTTGCAATAGCACACTTCAGTATTACTTGTTTTCTCTTTATGACTGTTGAGTTGACCAATTACTACGGAGTAGTTAACACAAACAGAAAGTTCATTGGACACTTTATGTACAAATTGCGTTTTTACTAGATAATAGTAGGTTACATTATATTTTTGTACTTTTTGTTACACATTTTTTTATTCCTAGTCTTACCTGCCTAATAATTGGCAAGTGAGACCGAAGTACATGCGACAATGTGTGTTACTTGCACATGACAAACAAACGATATAAGTATATAATCGAGCTTTCAATGTTGGCCAGTTGTATTGACGCTGTTATGTTTGTGGCGTGTCCCTGTGTAAAAATGTGAAGAATTTGCTTTATATGTTTTATACTAAGTTTTCTTGAATTTTGCTGTACATTATAAACCAGGAATTTCGTTTTAGTTTGCTAAATAATTAATTGCCTGCAAATTCACAGAAGAATTCAACAATACATGTAAATTACCTATAGATGACGACGTGACGAAAGTGTTTAGGTGACTGTTACAACTTTAGTATGTACTACTTATACTATTACTATCATCACTGTTTAAAATAAATTGATATTGCCGTGCACGGTGAAAGTGTAAAATTGGCTAATCTCTAATCTTTGAATCTTTCTAATCTGACTAATTTTCTAATCAATACTAATTGAGTGTGTGTACATATTTGTAAATTAGACCCTGCTGACTCCTCTATCCCTCCAGTACCAACACCACAATCACAACCCTGTAAGCCAAAATCATACCTTGAGCAATCATCACCATCAGCAACTCCAGCTCCAACAGCAACTCCAACAACAACAACAACAACAACAAAATCAGTACGGAACCGGAAGTAGTGCTACGACACATCGAACGTTTCCTGCAGCGCAGCAGGCCGACTTGATATTTTCCTCCTTGAATCGCAAAGGGATGCGAAATAACGGAGGAGGTCCTCCGAATGCTGTAGAAATGGATAACGGGCGTCATCAACCAGGTCGCTTATGGTACGCCGACCTTGTTCACGGCCACCCAGTCAACAACCACAATGGACGTCACCTGAACGGTCACGTTCTCAACAATGGTGGTCACAACACCCTCCACCACCCTCAGCAACAGCAACAACAAAATCATCATACGCACACAAACGGTTTTCTGCCACACCACCGTTCCAGTAACGGTGGGAGTGCAATGCCTGGCAACGGCATCCCTATCCCCGTAATCAATCCTGCAGCTTTCCCTTTGATTCGTGGCAATGAAATTAATGTATGACATAGGGATACTCTTTTGTAAATTAGTTATAGTCAAACTAAACCAAACCAGGTCAGTCACTATATAAAATAACTAGCTTAGAGCTACTTTTATTAATAAATCAAGCACCAAAGCCCAGTCCTGCTATATTAGTAAAATATTATAAGTATAGTACCTTTATACCCTAACTTACCTACCTTAATTACCCTTTCTATCCCAACCCCAACAATTATTACATTGCTTTGGTTTTGGCATTTTGTGTCTTGTCCTGTCCAGAAAATATCCTGATGCGATGGGACATGGGACGGGCTTAGGCTAACTAATTAACTGTGTAAGATTAAAAATATGGGAAATGGATGCTGCTGGAGGAATGCGAATGGCGTGAGCTATTTAGTCCATTGGCTTATGTATCACAGACTGGAATCATTAATATATTGTATGATATATAAATTCTTTAGGTATACTATTAAATATATTATCCGTACGTATGTATTACCCAAACAAGTGAAGCGATACACCAAAGAAATTATTAGCACATAGCGATTTATACTTTTATTATTGTAAATAGAGTAGCTGTAGCTAATTAATTAGGAATTTATGTAGTTTATAGCCCTAAATAGTACAGAAAAGATATTGTAGGTAATGTAGGTTATATAGATATTACCTAGATGTTTTATATTGTTAGAAATATTTGTTTTCTGGTCCCGCCCCGGTCAGTTTTAACTGGACATATACCACAATAGAAATATATATTATATGAAATAAAACATTTCTTAATAGACTAAATGAAAAAAGTCTATTAAAAGAACATCATGGTCCCTACCTAAATATAGAAGGAAAATAAGCTATCATGTGTATTATTCCAAGCTAAAAGAAAAATTATGAATATTAATCAGAAAATTTTTTAATTAAGTTTATGCAATAAGTATTTGTGCAATCAAACAATTGATGTTTTCCGTTCAGCGTTGCTAATATGTAGGTAGGATAATTACAATTAGGATACTATAAGGTATCCTAAAATATATACTAAATAACTAGATGTTTTTAAAACCAGGCCAGATGACTTATGAGATGCTTATCACGTAAATATTAAAGTAAGTCAGGTAGGGATGTCTACTTATGTGTATTCTACTACATGTTTATATAGCTAAGAAAAGGCATGTACTACGATAAAAGTATAAAAGCACTAACTAAACTTATCACCGTTGATATTCGTGTGTGAATAGAGACCTAAATAGAGTGATATAATACTGATAAATTGGTGTTTGATACTGATACTACTACACTTACCTATAAACGTGAGTCGGGTGTTGTTTATCCCCTGTAATAAAACCAATAAATTCAGTTAGAATGAACATAACAATGTATTAACTACTGTTGTTGGCTTTTGGATTGTTAGTTTCAACTGTAATGTATCTATTTGTTAAATATTTATGGTTGTGCAGTATACTGTACTTGTATATTGTATTCACATTACCAAAACCTTCCTCATAATCACAATACACATTAAAACCTAACATACCTAAGCGTCCCCGTTAATTAATTGTATCATATAATTGTATGTACTGTATACCACATGTATTTAAGTATCCCTTCATTCACCTTTCAACTGTAGCACACATAATTTTAAGTTAGGCACTCCTATAAGTAATGATTAATTGTTTTAAGATATCTAAATGCTGTATTATTGTATAAACTACTAATATGACGCAAAGCACTCTTAAATCCAATCCAAACAAGTCAAGTCACTAAAATTGTGTGTAAATGTATAATTTGTAACATACCTACACATCTTTACTAAAACAGATAATGTCCCCCCACACATTTGTATGTGTACTAATAATAACCAGACAAAACTGTTCATCGTGTATGTAAACATGCATGAAGTTTTAATTGTAATTATTATTTAGGCCAACCATATGAAGGAACAATCAACTAGCTTATTATTATCATAAGAATTTTGAATTATAAATGTCGGTGTGTCTATTAAATATGTGTGCAGCCATACAGGCCGACTTCAGGAGACATGGACTATGCTGATTCTGATTACCGGCAATTGTACTCCTATGGCCCGATGAATTACAAAGAAGCTTCAATCCAAGCAGCCAAAGCCAAAGAAAATAATAATGTGAATAGCCCAGGTAGTGCTAATGCTACTAAAGGGACGATCCCACCTCTTGAGTCGGAAATGTTGTAAATGTGAATGTGAAATCGAGTCTACTACCAATACCAATAAACAATAAGTAAATAAATACTTAACAATACTTAAATACTATACAAACAAGTAAAAAAGCAATCGCATCCAATTCAACTAAAACCAAGTCTGGTAATTTTAATTTGTTTTGAGAAATAATCAAGAAAATAAATGTGCCTTCCCTTTGCTGTTGTATTACATATTGTATCGTCGTATTGGATTGCACTAAACATTGTACTACACACTATGTATGTATTCTATTCTAATTGTACTTGTACTACACTACTCTACTGGATGGACGTTCGTTAGGTATGTTAAGTTTATGTTATGTTATGATATGTTATATTAAGGAAGTATACTCGAGAGATGTTGGACATGATGATGTGAATTCAAATGATACTACATGTAATGAGAAAAATAAGGAGAAAAATCCTAAAATACACACTAAGTACGTACATTATACTATGCTAAAGCTAAAGTACATAATAACTAAGTTAAGATAATAATATAAGAACTATATGTAATATTACGTTTACAAATACAAGACATAACAACTGAAATGTGAAGTAAAAAGTGGAAAAAATGTTACATTCTCTCGCGTAATTTAATTATGGAAGCACATCTGATAAAAAGTCTTTAGCCCATATTCAAGAAGCACATTTTCTATGCAGTGTCTTTATAGCTTCTCAGATAAGACACATAAGATCATAAGATACGACTACACTGTCTGGACTGCACTGTGCACTGCTGAATTACACTGGCTCGGCTACCCTCATAAATCATAAAATATTATATAGATGATGTCTAAAAAGAAGGATGTACTTAAAAATTTTAAAGCAAATCATATTGAGCTACCTAATCTAAAGATCAAACGCTTTTTTGAATGACGAGTTTCGTATTACGAATCTGTAACTTGGAGAGGTGGACGAAGTCTGGAGGAAAAAAGCCTCGGGTTTTCTATTCTAGAGATAATATTGATTTAAAAGCATAATATCACATAGTATTTAGTTGCGTCATAGTCAGTAGTACGTTACAAAATGAGAATTGGGAACGTTTCCTCCTATTTGCATGTATATGTTCATTAAAAATTGTAACTTACAAAAATATGACGACAAAGATAAAATTCTACCTATTAGGTACATAATCAAGCGGTTTGACTTCACTTATAAGGAAACTCATACTGATTTAGCATAGATAAGTCGATAAGTAAAAGTACCATAGGACTAGGTCAGAAAATAAAGTTTAATGTTAGCCTCAACTGTCTTGCTATCTTGACTTAATCATTTTAGTATGTGTTTTTTGCTATTTGGCAGATTGCAGTGCACTACATATTTACATATTACAAACTTAGTTTCATGTACTCAAATGCCTACAACCTAATACTAAGTATATATAAAGTTTATGTTTACTAATGGTTAAACGAATCATATAATGATATTAATACTGCTGCGTCCTAACTCATAATTTTATTTCATTATCCTTTATCCTCATATTATCACTATCACTGCATCACTACAATGCAAAAAGGCTGGGAACCTACGGGCTAGTACATAATATATTACGCAAGCTTTCCTAATTATAAAATTGTTGAGATTCTTAAATGTTCCTTATTATGCAATAACATCCTTTATATATACCATTTCATTGCTGTTTTGTCATGTACTCTGTATCTATATTGTTCGTTTAATAGACGACACCACATTGGATTAAATTACATTAAAACAACACTAAAACACAATTTTAACATGCAAATGCAATAGATACATATTATGGGTATAAAAAATTGATACGTACTAAAGCCATCACATCATCTTATCAGATATGACCACCTAAGTTAACAAAAAATGCAATTTATTTTTATCATTTACATTTAGATACTAGAACATGGATTCTAGAACAGGCAATGCACTAATGATTAGGTATCATTTACTAATTTCTATCATATATTTAGCTAGCTAATCAGTATTGGGATGATTCTTCAGTGTGAAGTGCAAATAGATTAATTAACCTAACTTTTTGTCCTTTGTTGGGAACCAGGATGTTTTGCGTAAGGATTAATTTGGATTCCTATTTCCTAAATAAAGTGTACCGTCATTTATCAATAATTTCTGATAATCAATATTCAGAAACCAAGTAGGTATCTTAATTAATATGGGAGTAGAACAGAGAATCACTGTAATGCGTCTATGAGAATAGCTTTAGTTATTCTTAGTTAATAGTTCAACTGTCCTGCTATTGTAATTTTCGTTACGTTAGTAGAATATATAATATGCATAAATAGACAGTGCCATGA
Source organism: Tomocerus mixtus (assembly GCA_034694165.1). Classification (NCBI taxonomy): domain Eukaryota; kingdom Metazoa; phylum Arthropoda; class Collembola; order Entomobryomorpha; family Tomoceridae; genus Tomocerus; species Tomocerus mixtus. Next base: position 44,950 of record JAQFYC010000010.1, on the reverse strand, counting down.
CATGTATAATGTAATTTTAGGGTAGGGATGGGACCGGTTAGGTTCTAGTAGCACCTCTATCTATCCAGAAAAAAAAATTCACGCATATACCATGTAATAACATGTTAGGTTAGGTATTAGGTTGCAAAATTTTTTACAGTATCATTGTGCATGAATTAATTTTATTCAATTCAAACGGTTATTATTTGTAATATTTATAGCATAAATATTTATAAGTACTATATGCCTGCTTCATAACATTAGAGAAATCTCGGTTTGACACAAAGCAAAAAGCAATGCATTTAATGGCAAAAATAGTTTCCTTGCGAGACTTGTGTTGTGTGTTTACCATACGAGCTGTAGCAATTTAATACTGTCTGATCGTGAGTGGAGGATCCCACTTGTACAAGTTTATTGTCGAATAAATACTAGTAACGTAGCGTAACTGTCCCTCTGTTTCATTTCCCAGTTCATCTCGCGAGCATAAAACTCGGCTAATAGCCTTCCTTTAGTTTATGAGCTCTTTATGAAGCATATACATACATAATAGGCATTTCATTGTCCCAGCATCTTTCTTGTAATTCCACATTGCAACTGTACGATATTCTTGGACGAATTTTAACAGAACAAATGAACAACATATAACAGACTGCACTAATGCTAGGCCAAAGTAGGACTTCCCATGAGCCAAATCCTCTGTATTACTAAACTCAAGATACATTTATATATCCAGGTTTTATAGCTGCAATGGTTGTTCCCCTTCCTCAGAATAATGACTTACTGTTGAAATGAAATGTAATTTCTGTCACGTACAAGTAATTTTTATTTTTAGAATTTTCAAACGTAAACAATTTCTCCTCCCCACTAATGAAATGCAGAAAATTCTTTACTCAATTCCAATTGAGAAAATCGAGAAATTGTGGCAACAAAATCTCGTATTAATAAAATATTTGAAAAATAGTGAAATTATTATGTTAAGATGCTTAACGTGGCCCACAAAACATAGAGGAGCATCAATTTAATAATTGGGATCAGATTAAAAATATAGCCCGGAAAATTAAACACATTTTTTAATTAGGATGAACGTAATTATTACTTAGGTAGTACAGTATGTATTCTCCAAACTTAAACAAACATATATATTTAGGTACTAGTACCAACTACCTACAGATAGAAACAAAATACAGATCGTTAGCGAAAATTCCTTTGAGAAAAGTTTAACGATGCAAAAACGAAATATTACACATTACATAAAGATGGGATAATAATGAGAAAATAAATATTCGACCCTGGCTTTCCTATAGTTAACTCCTAGATGAGTTCCAAGATGAGCCAAACAAGTGCAAGTATAGAATCTCTACTTCTGTTATTGTCCTTTATAATGATAATCGCAAACTGCTTTGGCTTTGTCAGTGACTTTTAAGCCTGAAATGGCATGAATGCTAATGCGAGTTAATTTCCAGTTTTGCAAAGTACATAAAGTACACAACGCAACATATATTGAAGAAGATTATGTAATGAGCAAAGACCTTTACTTTCATTGTGGGAGAGTTTGTATTACTTTTTGCGAATAATATTAAAAATTGCTCATTAGCGTTTGTTCGAGAGTACATATTATACTCAAAGGGTGGAAGTTGTGGAACTAACATACTTTATAGTAAGCAAGCATCTAAATTCACGTAAATTGATGCAATATACAGAGTGTACAGTTAATGGAGTACATTGTATTGCATTGAGCATAAGCATAGCAAATAAGATGATATTGAAGAAGAGAGGATGAAGATGAGACATTAAAAACTTGGAACTTTTTACTAGCAACTTGATTAGATCGCAAGTTCAGTGAAATAAACACAATGATACGTGCATAATCAAAAGTTAATAGTTAATACTGTATTACAGCATGCCTTATACAGCTTACTTTTCCTTATACACTTAAAACCATGATAAATCTATCTAGCTAAACCTATGTATTAGGTGTGTGGATAACGTTTTTGTATGTAAAAGCATATACTAATATTTATCATCATACTATTTCCCAAAAACATATTGCATGCCCCTGATTACTATAATAGTTAACAAGGCTTACAATCGCATTGAATCCCAATCCAATACAGCGAAACGACTTCAGGAGAACATTTCTCTATCAGTGTACTACATATAATATTCCATAAATTTGGGCATTATTACATCGAACGGAGAATGGGAGACATTTAAGTTACTTTCGGGTAAACAATGTTTTATGAATTTGAGAAATAATATAACTAATAAAATAAACCTGCTTTATGGTAGCAGTAACAAAAGTCGGGGATTCTTTTTTAAAGTAAATAGAAATTAAACACGCCAATTCGTGAATAAAATTCTCCACAAGATGCAATGGTTTCATTGTAGAGAGATTTTTAGTAGACACCTCTCCTATTTACAATCTAGTATATTTGCCCTTTAATGTTGTCCCAATATAGGGTTTTAACTGTACACGCATTAACCATTCGCTTCATTTACTAGAATGAATCTGATCTTCTTCACCTGATAAATATGTAACTAGGTATGCAAATAAGGATGTAATATACGTATTACGTATACCTATATATATGCATTGAGTCAAGTTCCTCTAAGATATTTGTTGCCTATATTGCATATTGTTATTATTTTGAATCGGACGGAGTTGCTTGTTATGTTGGTTTGTGTTCCCCACTGCTGTGCGATGCAAATCACCTTCAGGACACAATACAATCATATAAAATAACATAACCTTTTTGCTTAACTCTTACTTAGCCGGTGGAAGTCTTTCCTTACTCGTCACTTACTTACTTATACTTATACTATGTATCCCTAAGTATTTACGTGCAAAAGGACATTATATACTTACAATGGAATACTTTACATATTAGATTTTATATTAAAGTCCAAGCTTTACGTTAATCCAATCAGGTCGTTCACCCAACTTTAAGTATTGCATTATATTACCTATACATACGTAAAGGTACGAAAGCCGGCAAGCAAAGCTAAGCAAAGCAACCTAACCCCTTCTTCCTAACTAGGAGCAGAGAACATTCAATAACATCACATCACATCTCTGAAAGATGCAAAATTCCAAACCTTAATACCTATATATTTTATCTATAACCATTACTTGCTAACATAGCGTTAGTTTTCCGATGATACTTCCACAGTCCAGAGCCAGACCAGCCAACATCAAAGTCAATGCCAGACAATCTACTCGACTCTGCCATTCTTACACTATCATTTCCATTGCAAATTGCAATACTACAACTACAACTATACCTACGTAAGTAAATAACAAGGAAAGGACAACAGGAATAGCCGGCTTCTGTCTATCTAAAGTATTAAAGGAAATTCGATGTAATCTTTTCATGACTCTTTAGCTGGACTCGACTCTCGACTGGACTATCTGTAATCTGTACATACAGTAACTGCAACTTACATCCTTATACAAATAAACACCGTTTTCATCGAAATATTATTGTTAGTTAGATTTGCAAGCATTTAGTTACGCAGTATTGGGTTTCTTTGTTCCCTTCTTGTATTTCTAGTTGAAGTCTTGTCCTGGCCTGCGATGTGATGTCTCATATTGAGACTTAATGTGTCTCCCATGCAATGAATCAGCTTCAACGTTAGATTTGCATAAAGTAGGTATGTAATAGTATATCATGGGAATGTATTTCATACCGTGTCAAGTACATATTATGCATTACTTCAATTGAAGGTACCTTTATGTATGTCTTAGTATTACAGTATTTGCTTAGGAGAGAAAGAAAACAACTCTTGTGGCTGGTATGTGGATCTTCTGTCCTGGTGCGGAATCAACTAGCTTTGCAACTCTTCCTTGTTCAGTTGATGTTGATTCTGATCTTGCATATCATTCTCTCTTTCTTCGTCTCAGGTGTGAAGGAAATTGCCACAAGTGCAAGTTTTGATTTAATATTTCTTCCCTTACTTACTGTTCATTCAGTCCGTTTAGTTATTTAAGTATACATAAAATTACTGCTAGTCTCACCTTGAGGTAGAATAATTTAATAATAATTGTAGTCAAACTGAATTTGTGGTTTGTTTGGCTGAGAGCAGTTTCTTGATCAAATCACACAATAATAGTAAGAACAAGAATAAAGTATGCGAACCGTTTGGTTACTTTTGGCCAACGTTCTCTTGTTGGCTGCAATCGGATTTACTCACGCTAAGAAATGGAGTACAAACAAAGATTCCATTATCATAGAAGGTAAGTACAGATATTAACTATTACATAAGAACTATTCAGATTAATTAATTTATGCGTGTAAAAAAAACGATAATACATCACTATCTAAACGCAACGATATATCGTAACAGCAATCCGCATAGGAACGTTAATACCAACGTAATATCAGGATTTCTCACAGAAATGTACTACCTATACCTACTACATGTATAATATAATAATTACAAATATAGCTGATAATGAGGATGGAGTCTTTTCGGACGACGCTATTGAGAAAATCGAATGCCGGACTGTAGACAGTGAAGTTGGACAATGTGTGACAGTGCGAAGATGTCATCCAATATTATTCACCGACGATGGGGCTATTCGTAACAAGGAGATGGCAGAAACATTTGCAATTGCAGATGCATCTTGCGTAACGGAAATCTCTCCCAAAAGTTCCAATTTAGGTATGTAATAAAAGCAAAAAGAGTTAACTATAACTATTATCTGGCTATTAAAGAATTTTAGGAGTTACCAGCCAATCCTTGGTTACATATTACAAATTACACATCAAGGTATTTATAAGTAAATTAAGCATTGATCTCATGAATACTGTTTCAATTTAATCTTAGTTAATAATTAGAATACCGGGATTGGCAGGTAACCCCAGAAAATTGTTATATCTAAATATTCCTCCATTTTGACAATGTTAATTAGTAAGAAATTATGTGACATTTGTCTTTACAAAGATATCGGAGATAGAACAATTTGTTGTGCTGTAAGCAAATTGTTGACATCTTTAAGAACGGGGCTAGATGAAGAATTAGAACCCTATCCAACGACGACAGAGGCTATTTTCAATGACCAACCCCTAGCGGAAGAGTTACCAGCAGTATCTACATTGGACTCATTGATTCTTGAAGATAATGCAATTGTTCTTGATGACGAGCAAGTGCAAACGACTGCAGCGCCACTTTCAAATGTCCACAACCATTTTTTAAACGATTACCCCACAAATAATCCAGAAATTGTATCCGATGAAGGAGTGCAAACGACATCGACCCCGATCGAGAGCAATATTATCCACGATAGTCAATCAATAATTATCGAAAGTTTGCTTTCCAACTCTGGGGATAGTGAGAATATTTTGGGTGACGCTCCCGTCGCAATTCCATTAGTGGAAACGACAACTTCCGCTTACAGCGAAGGTGGAGTGCAACAAGATGACCCTGCTGTCACAACTCAAGCTACCTTAGTTGTGGAAAAGGTCCCTGACCAAGAGATCCCTATAAAAGATGAGTCTTTAGTAAATGAGGTCAATGACGCTCCCACTGCTACTACTGTCCGTGAAGAACTTCAAGATGAAGTAGTAACAACATCAGCTACAGTTCCAGAAGTAAATGAAGTTGAGGAAATCCGCGTGGCTGATCAAACGGCAGTTCCAGTTCCAGATATACAAACAACTACATCCGAGGCAATTGTTTCTTCCCAGACAGAAATACCTGCTGCAGTCTCTGATGAGGTGCACTCTGCATCTGCTCCTCAATCTCAATCCGGTACCTCGACTTCGGCAGATCAAGAAGATTCGCATCCTACAACAGTTCCACCACAACAGATACCTGAGCTATCTCCACCTGGGACAACAGTTGCACCAGATGTAGAAATTCCAGTTGAATCGCAAACAGGAATAAACCAAGTTCCTAGTAGTTCCGCAGAACCAGAAACAACTTCTCAATCTAAACCATCTGCATCTACTCCAGAAGAGTCACAAGCTGCTGTCGAGTCTCAACCGGAAGCTATTCCTTCGTCAGACGCTTCTGCCGATCCTGAAACCATCAGCTCATCTCAGCCAGCAGTATCTTCTTCCGCAGCACCAGAAATTCCAGCAGTAGAGATTTCCTCAGAAGCTCCTGCTCCAGTGCCATCAGAAATTCCAAGTTCTAGCTTGAGTCCGGTAGAACCCGAACCTCCAGTTGTAGCAGAATCAGAGGCTAATCCAGTTCCTGATAGGCCATTCGACTCTTGCCCTAATGTCGCTTCTTACCATCAATGGCCAGTATTCCATAATTACCCCTTTTTGGTAAGTTCCGTTGAACGTAGTAATATTGATCATTAAAATTTTTATGAAACCTTACTGTACTGTAGGGTGCTGAATTTTACGACAGGAAAACATGTCGTTTTCACGTTCACGGGGATTTAGTAAATAACATGCAGTTTCTGGTTTCGTGTGGTTATAATGTGATGGGACTCTTTCTCAGTGAATGTTTATTTGATGTTCTCGTTTCGGCTGATTTAATTGATGTTATAATATTATAGTCTACCTAACTATTTTCTTATCATCAATATCCTCACCTCCTTAACTTAAGGAGAACAAGTAGTATAACTCTATTTAATTTGGTTAACCGCAGGCATCAATTTTGACACGAAGTAAAACCGGTCCCCTGTGCAGCGGCTCTTTAATTGACTCGAGACACGTCCTCACTGCAGCCCACTGCTTACATAGGTAAAAAATTGTACTCTGCCATCAATGCAAAATAATATTGGCACGACTTGCTTAATTTATAAAACGAGCACATACTAATATATTCATAATACTGTGTACCTGCAGATATTATTCGGTAAAATCCGCATTTGTTCCTATCATGTTCTAAGGTGGCTATAGATTCAACTGAAGCTTCTAATATTTAATGGGCTTAACGTAATTTCCATGCAGATGCAGATTAACTTTGCAATAGAAGAATTGTAGTAACCAAATTATTATGTAACAACTGTATTTGGGTTAAGCTGCAGTAGGCAGGTGTAGTAATCTGCAGTTCAGTTAAACATGGACAGGAACATGTTACATGGCCTAGTAATTTAAACAGTAAATGCATGTGCTTGAATGGTAATAACCATACCTTCCTGTCGCCTACTGAATTTCAATTAAATTAATTAACTGATTTAGCCCAATTAACCATAAGTAAGGTATAATTTCTTGTTTTTGAGTACACATGAATTAAGTTAATGCCTATGTACCTATCCCTTTGTAGATTTAACTCTCGAGATGTGGCTGGCATGCAAGTACGCTTAGGATTCTCCAAGTATAATGGAAACGATACTTTAGAGCATCACTATATCGAAAGAAGAGCTTCCAAAGTCATTCTGCACAAACATTTCCACGCACAAAATAAAATGGACAATAATATTGCTCTTGTTCAACTTAACAAACCCGTAGTTTTTGACGAGCATGTGAGCCCGATAAATATCTTCCGAGAAGTTCCAGGGTACGATTCAAGTAATTGCACAGCATCACAGGCAGGCTTTATCCGTTTTGGAAATCGGATTGTCACCGAAATCGGAGATGGGTTCATTAATTTCATCGAAGCGCCTATGGGTGACTTTTTCCTGAGGGAAAGTCTGAGCCGAGTCTACACCGAGAAAGAATGCACGACACAGCTCAACAGCCAAGTGACAGATAAAATGGTGTGTGCCAAGCCGGAAATCTTTGAAGCAGAGGGAATTACAGGAATATTTAAGGGAAACGATGGTGGTCCGCTTCTCATTAAGGACGGCAACCAAGTACTCCAAATTGGGATTAAGTCTTGGGCTTATGAGGGGAATCAGTACCCAACTGTATATACCCGTGTCGACTCCTATTTCAAGTGGATTGCAGATAATCTAAAAATGTAGAGCTTATACGTTGAAACTTCTAAATTCTAAGTAAAGCAACCTACCTACACTTTCCTAAGTCTGAACAGACAATTATTATTATTACCTAATACTTACTTACTCACATTTTAATATACTTAGATTGTAGTAATTGTAGCAAAAGTAAAAGTAGCAGTAATGTAATTTAACGCTTTGGCTTTCCATTATAGATATGGTGTAGAGGATGGGGAAACTTTTTTCGGCTGGGCAAGACTCCAAAGGTTCTAGGGGATTTGCGTTGCGTTTCTATGTATTCTAGTTTCATTATCCTATTTGATACAATGTACGCTTATTTTTTTATGTAGTAACACAATAAAGGGTCTTTATAACAAAATTATTACTCTGTCCATTCAACGTTATCCCATCCCACATATCCGAATTCGTGTATATAATGGTTCACTCTACATTCATTAATAAGGTATATAGGACATGCATTGTCAAATCAAAATATCAACCTACCACATTCTTATAGGGATTGTAAAAGTAGTGTACTATGCAAATAAGTACTAATAATTAATGCAAAGGAGAAAATAGCTATGGATTGATATGGCGGTGCCTTTTACACAATACCCTGCTGAACGTCCATTGTCCATTACCTTTATATTTTCTGCAAATGCAAAATTGGTTAGAATTTAGTTGGCTACAGGTTGGCTTATCTAATAAAATATGCAACTAACTTGTCTTTAATAAATGTTTTGGTTCTGTATCTTAGGTTATACATATTATGTACATAATATAAATAGGTGCATACAGTGATAGTGATGCATTCGCCTCTATTTAGGTATGCTGCCATGCCATATATACGCATATCAATATGTACGTACTCTGTTTATTTAAATTCAAAAAAACTGTGCACCCCCTTTGCGTTTTTTACGTAACCTAACGTTTTCTAGCACAATCGAGCCAAGGGGTGAACCAGGTGAGCAGGATGAACAGGGTGCAATGGGCCATCATTTTAATGTCAAAAAATATGATATGTAGAAATATGTAGATGTTGGATTTTGAGCTTACTATCCCCAATTGGTAGTAATCAAATCATTGTATTCGTGATTGGAAAATAATGATCGTATATATAGTATATATATTATAACATGCTGTCTCATAATGAATCTATATTTTGAAACGGTAAGATGAAAGTTAGTATAATATTTATTTCTATGGATGCAACCTTATTGCACATTTAATATGGCAAAAATATACCATTCATATTTCTTCTTCAGGAACCAAAAGCACTTTTACCTGATACAGTTACGGTTTGCATTTGCATCATAAACTAATACAGCTCCAATAATAAAAGTTAAGACCTGTTGTGGTTAAGAAGACTAATACAAGACAATTACCTAATTAAGTTTGTATTGTAATTGGGGAATTACGCTCCACCTTCAGAGTTGTGTTTGCAATACTTCTGTGAGAATAGTATGCGTATGTCACTTGTTGCAGAGCACAAAACTACGATTTTACGAGCTCTAGTTTGTGTACTCCTACTTCTTATATGTTGTATTTGTATTGTATTGCATATTGTGGTATCAATATACATTTAATATAATTAATTAATATACATTAATATACATAGTCTAAGTCAATGCAATGCAATGGTATCCCCCTAAATAACCTTTTTTGTATGTACTATGTTTAAGTGTAACTAAGCATCATTTTATAATACATGTATGTATATGTGCTACCAATTTTAGAGTTACAAGGTAGTATCCGATCCGGTATTAGGCCCCTTTCGGGTCTAGTGGTTTGTACGGGTTCGGTTCTAGTTGGATAGAAGTTCTGTGGGTCTGCTGGTTAATTTTAATAAAACTAAGTTGTGTTGTAAACTAGAACTTAAGTACAGTATAAAAGTTTACCTCTGCATACATAGCATAGTGGCAATGTAAGGTACATTAAGCACAATATAATGCAGTAGTGTACGGTACCCTATTCGATACCCTAACCTACCGCCCTACCTGACTCCATATTGGGTGGGGTAGGGGTCCTATTTCATTGTTCATATTTAAATCGGTTCGAGTTCGGATCGAATAATGCAAATGAAAATTTTCTTCCAACGCAACGGGTCGGGCTAAGGTCCGGTACAATTTTTTGGGTCGGGTCGTGGAATGATGGAATTGTCAAAGATGTACATCTCTACTATCAATACAAACTTACACTTAAACATAAATGTACTTGCTTGATGATATATTTAGCAAAGTAGTCGTGGAACGCTCTTTTAACATCGATATCATTTCGGTGCTTTTGTACATGGACGGGAACAGCCAGGCAGTAGTGCATACGACGACATATATTACGCATTAGATCTGAGATCGAGAAAAAAGTTTGACGTATGATAATGGTATTGTGTAGTAATCGTTGTTGTAGTAATTATACTAGGAGGATTTGTAGCAATTATACCAATAAAATGAGTTTTGGTTTGCTCATTTTAAACGAGGCAGGTAAAACTTATAAATACATGTTTGCCATTAATTGGCAGGCATACATCTCTATTTGCCATATTTATAAGCCAGAAAATTTGGCCAGAGTAGATTACTATACTAATGGACTCGAATATTTTTACATTGACACGACACATGAGCAAAAGAATGTTATTCAAGATTTGCACAAGGAGAATATTCAAATCAGTCCATATATTATATCTTTGGATAACTTTTCAACTTGGATTTTAAAGGCACATCCAGATTGGATGTGCCTTTAAAATTATCCAAGTTGAAAATGTATTTGTAGTACGACCTGCGTGAATGGTGTTATGAAAAACAAGTTACACCCGAAGATTTGGATACACGACACCACCAATTTAACTGCTATCTTATATCATGCCTAACTTACATGTTACTAATTAACTTTTAATCATTATAAATCAATATACTGCCTCCAAATTCATATATATCTAAACGTAGCGTCCTATTATCCTTTCCAAAATCAAATTAGTCAGTAATATTCAGTAATATTTCAAAAAATAGCTTATTAAATGATATATATTGTTATTTAGAAGACTTGTTCTATATCTAATTTAAATATTTTACTTAGTTTCTCTGTTGTTAATACGGCGACTAATTTAATTTATGTGAACAACATTATAATTTATTTTCTTATTTATTAGTTCGAATTCATTTCTGCAATGTTTATCGATCCCAGCCCTAATTCGTATATAACAGTATAACACATATAATATTACTATACTGACACCGAGACTGCGACTCTGACATAGCCTATATAGTCACACACTCGACACGCACTCACATCACACAATATAGAGAGGTAGGGTAGAACTTCTACCGCCGCACGCACCGCACTCACCGTGTTGAAGTATTAGTAGTATAAAAAGTACTCGAATAGTTTATTTGTTTGGGGTTCGGGATTATTTGCGAGAGCAACAACATTCAATTAACTTGCAAATTAATTTCCTACATATTCGTCCAATTAGAAGTGATTAACTCATCCACTTGCGTCTATCTGCTCGTGCTCTCCTGTCCTCTGTTAAGGCTTTAAGAATAGTATAAACAAGAATCAAGATTGGTTTGGATAAGCACAACAATCCATACAGTCGGCATTTTTATTGTTCATGAACATGATTATCATGACAGAAGATTAGGAAAGAATCGAATCGAAGTAATTACTACTTTCAGTTTCAACTTGCCATCCATTAGAAAAAAGTTTATCTTTGAAAAACTACATCGGTAAAACCGGAAGCCGTCTCCTGAGTCCTGCTGATGCCCGTTGTCTGACTGACGTGAGATATTATTGGTAATTTAAACATTAGGGATTAATTTTTTATGATATAAAATGTTGAATGTTGTCCAGCATAAATTGGAAATCAGTCAAGCTATGTGTTTAGTTATTTAGTTATTTAGTCCATTTGTGATTTGGTATTTTTTGACATAAGTACATTGATGAATAAAAATGTGGTTATTATTGTTTTATAATATGTTACAGCTGATAACAAAAGAATTTCAAATAGATGGTTTCCCCAATCCCTCACTTTGCTACCTCTCCTGTGTTACAATAGAGAATAAATACACGGGACAGGTAGCAAAGTGAGGGATTGAGGAAATCATCTATAAACGAAAAGTTGGGCGAGGAAAGAACAATAAGAAGGACAGAAAGACTGACATCAACAAGCCTGTTTCAGGTGTCAGGTCAGCAATTTCGAATTTAGAACTAAAATCAATTAGTGTTCCTTTGAACTTGAGATTTTTCGTATTTAGTCATTAGTTGTTAGTATGATACTTTTTTACAATGAATAACTTTGCAAAATCAAAAATTATTGCAGTGTATGTGTTTGCAATATTCTAATCACTAAATACAAATAAAGCCAATACATTCAGATATCTCTTCCTCCTCAGATCACAACGAATACATATTAATTTAATACCAAATTATTAAATACAGATTCCAGTAGTAATTTATTGCAATGTAAACTTCGAGTTAACTGATTTTACAGATTAGTGGCCAGTGCCAGTAGTCAGTAGCTTGATTATTTATTGATTGCTCTCTGGATCCCTTTCGGATATTTCGCCCAGTATCTTTAGGCACTAGAATTAAATTACGTAAAAAAAAGCATTATCAACGGGCTGAGTTATCTAAATATAGTTTGATTTATTAATAGGATTGAAGCTGTTGAAAATTTCTGCCTGGTCACTGGTTGCTGATGCAAAGACAATCGAAGTGAATAGAAGAAAAGTGTTATACTATTGTCGATCTTTAATTATTTTCAAATTGCTAAATAATCATGTCATCTAATGATGGGGAGAAAGCTCATAACCCGCCCCCATCAGTGCACAACATGGAAGATTTGCAATCGGAATTAGAAAGTGTTTCATCTGCCTTAATGTCAGCGCCAGCTATTCCTGTGACTAGAGTGGAGTCCAACGATGATGGGGATGGTCCATCAACAGCAGCTGATCCATCGTCATTTATTACATTAATGCCTCCACTCTCTCGTGTCATTCCCCCACCAAATTTTCCCGTAGAGGCTGGAGAATTAACTGTTTCACCGAGTACTGTCCGAATCTCATCAGGTAATTTTAATTCATCGTATTTTTAATTTTACAAATTACAAAATAATAGAAATTATATGTGTAAATGTGTAATGTAGGTACCCCATTTAGAGAACGTATTCAAAAATTTGAAAAATGCCACAATCAAAATTGCAGGAAATAAACTATCAGTTGATAAATATTTTTGAATTAATTAATTAACAATATAGATGAGCAGTTGGGAATGGCCGGTCTGGGCGAAATGACCCTACGAATTGGAGTTTCAGCTCCGACTAACAATCATATTGCTGTTGAAAGACCCCAGGAGCTTCCATCTAAATTTATGCCTGCTGAAGGTAAATCTAACGTTTATAATTAATTAAATGCATTCTTTTTATTATATAAAAATGAGGGATGATAATGTTCAAAGCTCCTGCAGCTGCTGGACCAAGGCAAAGTCCAAGTGTCGAAGATGAAGAAGATGAAGAAGAAGTAGAGGAGGAAGAGGAGGAGGAGGAGGAGGAACAGGAAGAAGAAGAGGAAGCCGAAGAAGAACGGTCGTCAGCTGAAGAATCGAGCCTCGGTGGTAGACAGAAGTATGTTTGCAAAGATTGTGACAAATCATTCATCTACAAAAAGTCATGGATCAATCATAAATTATGTCACGCTGGAGTGTCCGCTCCGTTTGAATGTACAGCCTGTGGCAAAACATTTACCTTTCCAAACAGTGTGGAGAGACACACAAAAATCTGCAAAGGTACCTTTTTTCTACGTTTTTGTTACTCTGTGTTTTGTTGGTCTTTAAAATATTTACGAATGATTTTGTTTTCAAGGCCGATCGCGTAGACGCTCTGCTGTGGAGCCGAAAAAAAAGAAAGGTCAAGAAGAATCATCGGAAGATACATTAGCAGAAGAAGGTGGTGAGGATGAGGCTAATACTGGTGTACATGTTAGAAAGCAAAATATTATGCCGGCTTCGGAAGAAAGACCAGAACTAAGAGTAAACAGCAACAAAAGTACACTAAAAGTTACAATTGCACAAGCACAGGCAAAGACCACAGAAACTCCAGATTCAGTACCAATCGTAAAGCGTGGACGTGGACGACCTCCCAAGATACAGGTAATCTAAAATCTAAGACCCAAACGCAGTATTATCCGTATAATTACAAGTGTAATTTATCTGTTTTTATAATTAATCTAATAATATGTGTACTTCTTGAACCTATTTATTTTGTATGAAATAGCCACCGCCGTCTTCTGTTTCTACACCCATTGAGTGCGTGAGTGCAACTCTGCGTGCAACTTCTAAGCCTGTTACACCTTCGTCTTCGAAAGGTACTCCATCAAAACGGGTACGTGTAGCCGAAAAGCGTCCTTCAGACTGTAGCCAAAGTGCACAGGATTTACTTCGTTCACGGTCGCAGAGAAAAATTCAGCCTCCTCATTGGATGAGGAACATGGAAATGGATTATGAATTTCCGGTACACTCTGGATATTACTTAGATGTGCGTTGTCAACTTTGTTGATATAATTCCCTATGAAATTAATTAATAATGTATAATTTTATTTTGTTCCTTGGTTAGAATTCGCGTCCTGTATCTACGGGGGCAAATTGGCGAGAAGTAACTTCTATGACAAATGAGAAACGCCGAAAGTCGGCTGGTGATTCAGCATCGGGATCGGAAGATGAATTTCCTTCATTGCAGAGACAGGATGCCACCAGTGAATCTTCTAGTACAGGTGCCTCTTCCAAGCTGTCCGTAAACGAGAAGAAACAAGTAGCTGCAAATGGCAATCTTAGCGAAAATGATGCTTCAGGAAGTAGCAGTATGTCAGGAGGGAATTTGAATGAACATCATTCTAATGAATCTGCTGAAACTGTAAGCATGGAACCAAAAATTCCCAAAAAGCGTGGGCGAAAGAAGAAAGTTGTCCCGGAACCCCCAGCCACGGAGGACAGTTCACAGCCTGCTGCTGTACCTGTACCAGTTGTTGCAAACAGGGCTAGCCTTAGAGTTGCCGCATACGATTCTGCTTTCAGTCCAACTAAGCGAAGTTTAAGGGGGTTACCTCACCGTTCTGAAGTTGCTGCTGCGACCTCGGAGGAACAGTCGTCCCCAGTTCCAAAAAAGAAGCTTAAAATCGAAGAGGTTGATGAACCTGAAGACTTAATGGAAGACGTGACTCTTCCGCTGGAAGAAGAGGAGGAAGAACAAGAGCAAGAGCAGCAACATCAACAGCAGCAGGAACAGGTTGAAGAGGACGCTTTCGAGGAACTCATGGATGGTATGGAGGAAGACGATTTGGACGATGAGGAAGATGGCCGTATTATTATTATGAGTCAAGAACGAGAACCGATCAATCAACATGAGGTGAGGTTGTTGATGTAAAACTAGAGTAGACGTAGAAATATTTGAAATTGTAGCAACTTACCATTTTAATAGTTAGAGAATATAATTCCGCAAGCTAAGCATTGGTACTATGCGGGCTATCTGCTTATTTTATGTTTAATAGTAAACGTATAGTAATGACAAATATGTATCATGTATCTATACTATATCAAGTAATATTAACGTGCCGAATTTTAACATTAGACTTTTGATGACGAGGAGGAAGAAGAGGATACGGACGTTGTGGAAGGATCCGACAATGAGGAATCGCCTCCTCCTCCTCAAGAAACTGCAGCCAATGTGGCAGGAGCTTCTTTTGTAGGCGCGACGGCATCTGCTGCTGCTCCAACTCTTGATTTTGATTTGAAATCTGCTGCCATTAACTTTTTGGGCAAAAAGATCTCCAATCGTAATGTAAGACTACAATGGATTATAAATATGTAAACATTCAAGGTTTAATTGTCAAAAATTAAGCATAATATGTCATATTGGTTTCCAACAAAGGACATCATGTAAAAGATGCAAATTAATTATAATGAAACTTAGATTAAAATGTTGCAAATTATGTAAATAAGTGTAACATTTCAATACACTATACCCAAGCATACCGTTAATTAGGTATTGCATTTAATTAAATAAATATTTCTTTAATACAGATGCATCGCATTCGAAGAGAATTAATGGACCTTACTGATCGTGGAGATTACTTTCAGTTAACTCAATGGGCTCCATTAGCCGCCGGATTTCTTCAGGCTATGCTTCTTCGCAATTTTAAAGAATTGCCATCTGACATTCCTTAAAATGGAGCTACATATTATGTATAATAATATAGCAAATGTGTATGTTTCATGTGCTTCGCACTGCTTTTTGTCAGTTACTAATAGTTAAATATGATATAATATATATTAAGTATACATATATTCAATATTTTAAAAATCAGTTATGCTTTTCTTAAATCCTTTACAAGTTTATACATGTTGTATACTGCGCTAGTAATAGTAAAAGTATTTTGATTTTGATTAATTAATACAAAAGTATCAAAGTGTAAAGAAATGATATTTATGCAAAAATTTATGCAAAATTTTTGCAAGAATTTATTAGAATCGTAATCTACTATTACTCTATTACTATACTATATATTACATATACTATCCTTGCTACCACACCACCCTAGCAGTTGGTAGTTAGCATACATAATACATAATGTCTGTGTATTATTAAAAGAAAAATCAATAAAGATACGTAAAATAATAGAAGTTGACAAATTATATTAAATACTTATTATGATTTCCTAATGATTGATAAATAATTACTGACAAGTCAAAAATGAATGTATTCAATTCTACATTACAGTTGATTGTTTAGTGTCCAGAAAGAGTACCCAGAATTTAATATTGTTGTTCATAAAGTCATTTTTATAACCATTGCCCTTGTTTATCTTTATCTATTACTTAATTACTTATTTAGGATTGTAGACAATCGCTGCAAAAATAAAATATATGTTTGAAAATGTATTCGGTCTCGATGGTTTGTGTTAATCATTTTGTTTATGTGTATTGACAATAATATGACGTACAGTACACAGTAGTAATAGAATTGATTTCCTTAATCAAATGTGCATGTGGCTGTGCTTCTGGTTACTCTGTGGCTTTATGAATTAACTTCACCTTCCATTTCCACTGTAAAATACAGCTAGTTGTATTTTGGGTTATTTCTCAAGGTTTTGTCATAGTCATACTGTCATACATAAACAAAATTCCTTATTTAATCATGTATTTATATTACCTATGACGGAAATACTGAACTAATAATAATATGGTTGTCCTTGTCATTAACGCAGCACTTGCATTCTTATGTCGAATTTCAGCTACGGGTAAATTAGGTAAATTTACTGTAATAAGTTTAACTAAAGAAACAGTGTTTATTGAGTGAAGTTTTTTCCTAATTGCCTTGAGTGTTAATTGTTGACGGAGGTTACGATTACCGTCATATTTAGGGACTAAAAGGGAGTTGGTTGAGTCGTGTGTGACTATCTTTAGTTTAGTTTTGATTAATTCTTCTTTCAACAACATCGAAAAATAAAATGGGCTCAAAAATAACTTTTGCTGTACTACTGTATAGCTGCACTCTGATAATTCCTAACTTCTGTCAGAATCAGGGAGAAAATGGCAACATTGTTAGACGAGAATCATTTCTCTCAGGTACATTCAATTCAGATTATCTGGGTGCTAGATCCATTTTTATTAAAATACATTTGAGCGTATATTTATATACTTAACTTACTTGATAATTACAAATAGTTAACTAGCATGATTAGTGTGGTCAGTGTAATGTTTTTACTTATGTTTTACAACTAGATCCCACAACAAGGGATAAAAATAAAAATTCAGCGTATACAGACGCAATTACTTTCGTAGATGATACACCAAGCCAGTATTCTCAATTGTCCACTGGTTCAGCATCAGCTACTGGTGACTCTGAAAATTCCCCTTTTGATGTTAGTCTGAGGAGAGGAAACAGTCGTCGGAAGTCAAACCCAGTTGTTCAAGGACAAAGAGATAGAAGTACCAGTAACAGTAATGGTGGCAGGAACCATCAAAGTGGAAACAGCCAAAAACATGAATATGAAAGACCAGACATTTCCTCATTTTCCAATTTCGACACTAAAAGAAGAGGTCCTTCAACAACAAATTCCGATGCGTCTGCAATAACATTTCCTCAGGATCTCCAGCCATACTCTTCTTCAATTTATAGAAGACGGCCATCATACAAACAAAACACTCCTCCAAGGCCAAGGCAATCTCCGAGAAATGACGCATTAGGTAATGGTAATACATAGTAGTAGTAATTTCTGACTGAAGTACATACAAGTGGTAAACTAACTAATTAACTGGCCTATATTAACTTTTAGCCAAGAGACTAATATTTTCTGATGTACTATTACAGGTAGCGGTAGTAGCGCTGATCAAACGAAACCATTAGTCTCTACTGGTGCAGTTCCTTATAGTTATTTGACCAAGTGGATCAAACAGTATCATAAACAGCCATAAGATTGGAATTGAAAACATTTAATACTTAATAGTAGTAGATAAGTAATATTTGACTAATATCATTCATGAAAAATGAACCGCAGTGTACAAGGACAATTTACATGTTTGTGCTATATGAGAAGAATACATGATAATAATATGTTATCATTTTCCTATTCAATAAGTTGTACTTAAATATCTATTTACTTTCCGCTTTACGTAACTTTACCTTTATATAATTGTACTACTACTACTATAGATATATTTAATGTTCAGTCTTCTGTTGTACATGTATTTACTACTTAATGTTGATTTTGGCTAAAATTAAAATGGGAAAAATACAATTGATGCATTATTTTATCATAAACAACCGTCTATTAAAAGGGTAGCCTCCAGCAGGAGCAAATTCATGAGAAGATAAGCAGTAAACTCCTACACAAAATTTAAAATTTTGCCATTTCAGGATTTCATGCCTAATAATACTGTAACAATAACTCTATAATGGGCAATCAAAAAAGTCAAATTTTTTTCTAGGCTAAAATCATTCTGATTTTTTCCTAAAAAAATGTTATATGCATATACACATGTTTGTTCTTCGTTGAGATAGCTTTTATTATGTATCTTTATTACATATTTTACATTGATATATTAAGGAGAGAAGGCCGGTTCGCTATCTGATGAAAAAGAGCTTTGAAAAGAACTTGAAGAACTATGGAATGATCCGCTTGAGTCACTGTCGTATCCTTCTATATTATTATGGTCCACTGCTGCATATCTGTCAAGTTCCGTTAAGCCTCCAGAAGATGCGAATGACATATCTGAATACTCTGTTAAGGTTTCATCCCCAGAACTGAAATAACTTGGCGAAGTTTTAAAAATACCTTCTTCGAAAATGGTCATATTTGAATGTGCTATAGTTAAGGAAGCCAAAAATCGTTGTATGGGATCAGTATGTGACATTGATTTATTGCCAAGTGTATGTAAGCTTTTAATGAAATCTTCGGGTTTAGTAACCGCAACAGATACTTCCGACTCCGATTGTGGAAAAACTTCAGAATGTTTATCCAGGAGTGCATATTGCGATATTTTTTTTGTTAGCTGGTGTGTTTGTGTTGTGTCCGAGTCTACCTTATTGGTATGAATATGCTTTTCTTCAAGATGCTCCGATACATCTGGATATTCTTGTTTCGATCCATAATATTCTTTTACAACACCCGATGATAGGGATCCTCTCGAAGTTGTCTGGTGGGGCTGTTCTCTGGAAGTATCTTCGGAACTTTCATTATCTAGGTGCTCCTTCGATATCACATGTTTATGATCCTCTGAAGCCAATGGTATTGGGGACAAAATCTCCAAACTTCTTGGTAGAGATGTTGGGGAAAGCAAGTGTAGTAAATCATCTTGACTGGTAAATTGTCCAGCTTCGTGTATGACATGAAGTTGCTTTGATGGATCATCAAAAATATTATCTTCATAACCATCCGCAATATTAGTAGAAGATTCTTCCAGAGATAGGAGTCTTAACTCATGATTTGATCCACCTGCATTCGCCATATGCGAATCGCTCCATTTCCCAAAAATTGTGGATGAAACATTTGTCCAGTCCCAAGGTATATATTCCGACAATGACGATTCGGGAAAACGTTTAAATACTCCGGCACCACGTGCATTAGAACCAATATCATTTACCTCCATGGATTTGTGTAGATGTATTGTGCGCTTCTTTTGGGTACGAGCAGGATCCTCGCTAACACTTTGACTTTTTGAGGGTTCAAATTCAGATAAATTAATAGAATCAACAGAATCGGAAATAAATTTGCTTCGTCTGCGTGTATGGGCTACGCGAATAGATTTTTTTCGGTATTTTTCTTCCTCAATTGCCCTTTTCTCTTGTGTAGCAAAGGAACTTTCAATGTTAGGCTCATCATGGGATAGCACATCTACCGATTGAAAGGTACTAGGAAGGTAATTTGCAAAATCACGAAGGAATGGATCCATGACCGATTCTCTTTTAGTATCTGGTAGTAATTCGATAGCTCCTCGAGACCAAGAGTCAAATGCGAGGGGAAGGCAGGGAGAATCGTGAGTTAGAACTTGAGCTGGGAGGTAAGAACCATTACAGAAGTCTTCGTCCATCCATTGTTGCTGGATTAGCCTCCTCCAGGTATCCCTTAACTCGTAAACAACAATCTTAGGACCATTAAACATATAGAACTTTTCGCAGATGATCTGCCATGCTAAATTCCAAATTGCGTTTGCTTCTTCATAACAAGTCTTTGCCCTTTCTATGAGCTCCAGGTCTTTCTCATCTAATTCCGTCTCATTCTTCTCGGGTCCTTTGGCAATAAAATAGTCCGGTCTCTGTTTTCCTACTTTTCTGGGTCTTCTTTTGGTTCCTCGTAGCGTCGTTCTATCTGACTCTGTCGATTCGGGCATATCGATATTTTCGCTACTAGTGACAATATTTGGCAGTTTCTCAGTTTTCGATATTTTTTTCTGACCTCCCTTCTCACCTTTCCCCAATGAATTCTTAGCAGCTACATTTCCTTTAGTTCCCTTTTGGCGTTTTCCCTTGTCTCGATCAAGAGATGGTATATCTCGTTTAGCGTCTTTGTCCTCTATAGGATCATCAGTTTTACTCCTGTTCCGTTTCTCAGCTTTATTTTTTCTTGCCGTGCCTAATGCAGATGAAGAAGCAAGTGTTGCAGGTGCACCTGTTTTCTTTACACCGACCATCTTTCCTTAATTTTATAATCTATTTTTACAGAGCTGTTTTACTAATCTCCTTCAGATTAGTCAAAATTCCTTATGCGATATGTGATGTAAGTAGAGAATCTTGATGTTATGCTTTACCTATTGCAATTTTGATGTGCTAAACTTTTAACATAACATGCATGAGTACTATTTAGCATACAATTTTTATTAAGCCATGTTTCTATAGGAGCAACTCCACATATCCCATGTACTATAAGACAATTTCGCATAGTATTTGCTACTATTAGTTCTTCATAGATGGTTTGACTATCCCTATAATAGTATGCAAATTGTGTGCTCCATCTATTACGTGTGAGCTATTTAGCTAGGACATAAATGGAAGCGAGGTTAAAAGCACAGCAAATTATAAGAAACATACAATTCTTTCAGGTAATGTAAGTAACACTTAGGGCGTATTTTAACTTTAGGTAATTTCATTATAATGAGGGTTGCATTAGTATTTTTATAGGATTTTTAAGTAAAGGTTTGGGGAAAGTAAGCATTTGTTGGGGTGATTTTAAATGCTGGGAGTTTGCATTATTATATTTAGGGCAAATTACTATATTTAGGGCTAGGTAAGTATAAATATTTGGGGTAAAGTAAGTATTTTTGGGGTGCCATTAAATATAAGCCGTTATCAAGTCATGATATCAAAGTAAATACATATTATTATATAATAATGATGACTCCTACCCGTACCCTATCTTGCTGTACTACTGTGCCCAGTGCCCGGCACACGCGATGGTGCTGAACAGTAACAATATATTCATTTATGAGAGTGTAAAACGGGCAATTATTATTAATAGTGCCTATGGAGAAATTATGGCACTCAACTTAAGTAAGCATTTACACTTTTAACTTCAGCTCTACTAAAATATCAGCAAGTATAGGCGAGCAGTACACTAATCAGAAATCACGTAAATCATGTTTCGAGAGAGATTCTGCACAATTGCATTACTGCTAATAATGGTTGGATAATGAAATTCACAACGTCGATTCCTTAAGAAATGTGCTTAGACAAATATTTCATGTAGCATTACATTGTTGCTTTATTCGTCACTACATACTTACATAGTAATGGTAGCACGTAAATATTCATACAGTATATTAACGTACAAAGTAAGTGCAAACTTTGTTGTAGCACAAGATTCAACTTCATTAGAATCCAGAACCAGGCTATTTTCAATCAAAAATGTCATCCTGTCTGGCTTTTGATTTTTCATAGCGAGCATTACCCTTTGCTGCGAAATTAAAAACATGTAAGATACAATATGAATTAATTTACGGTGCAAATAAATGTGCATTGCTATCTTGAAAGAATTAAAAGTGCGTATCTAAAAAGTTTAATTACCACTTATTGGAACTCGAGGTATAACAAGAGTTGGAAGTGGAACACGTTGACTTGGCTTTGTAGTGAGATCCAGAGTCTCCTTGTCATCAAGCTTTTTCATTTCCTCATTTTTGGATTGCTGTTCGCTCTGAGCATCTGTTGAATGCTGATCTAGTACGTGAGGATTCCAAAGTACAACTGCGTGTTCATGGTCTTCATCCGAATCTGCATGCAAAAATCAGTAAACATGTGAAAAGAAGATAAATTATTCATTACTCCGTTTCGCCACATTAATTCACTCCAAACATTATTCAGATTCTGGATTTTTATTTTGGCCGTACCCGTTACTTTGATTTTCTTAAGAGCATTCAAAAGATTTTCTGTGTCGGTTCCTGCTTCGGCACGTAAAAGCATATGGGTGAGCGCTAATTGAACTATATCTGAGACAATTTGATCTGCCATGATTCTCATAAGTCTTGCTTGTTCCTCAGGATCTGCGGAATGCGATGCATTTTGGTCCATTTCTGAATCCCTTTCATGAGCCCAATTTTCAACTGCAAAATATATATAAAGTTATAGTAAATACTGACAAGTAATTGTTTAGAGTATAGATTGGTGAGTTTTGATATTTTTAATATAGGTTAATTAATATTAATGAGCTACTGCCAACCCAATTGTCTCCTGTGAAGTTTCTTGTCTTTGATCATTTGTTTAATGGCCCCAGAAGCTCCGTCGGTTTCACCAATATCTTTATCATCAGGATTATCTGAATCTATATCTAGCTCACTAACATCACGTTGAATATCGCTTGTGGGTTCCGAGTCAACAGATTGGATTGACATTTTTTTAATAATCAGTGCCCTCGTGACGGAAAATGCCATTTGCAGTCTTTCACGAGCAGTAAGGTCACGACGAGCTTGTAATTCTGCCACTTTCGCTGACCCAGAATCTTTGTCATCGTCTTTTACTTTGGATTTAGCCGACTGGGGCTTCATTCCTTCCGCGTCACTACTTTCTGCTTCTGTCTCATTCGCATTCAATTGGTTTCCCTTGAAAAGAACGGTCACTCCTTCCACTTCCGATCCTTCTTCTTGTTCCGAATCAATTTTTGTCCCATCCAATGGTTTTACACTTTTACTACCACCGCTTTTATGTTCATTTGAGTCTAGTAAGTCGGAATGGGATGCAACATTTCTCAAAACTACAGACTTTTTACCTGTAGCGGATGCTGGTAGACTATTTGCTTTGTCTTTTTGACCCTCAAGTTTATCTTCATCCGGAGCCTCGTTGGTCAGTTGCAATTGAAGTTTAGTAGGAGGTAGAGATTTCGTGGATTTAAACATCTCACTCACTTTGTGACTTACTTTTTCATCAAAATCTTCTAATTCCTTAAGATATGCGTCGTTTTCGGTAGCTAAAGTGGACTTTTTACTGATTTCTTCCACTTGTTGCTCATTTAACGAAGCATCAATATTATTATCTTCCATGGTATTTACCTCACCTTTTCCAGCGTTCCTGGGTATATCTGCTGAAGTAACTTTTCTAATATCATCCTCCTCTCCACCCTTCAAAGGGGAACTTGGTAAGCTTAATGTCACACCCGTTTTGTGCAAAAGATGTTTATTTTTATCGACGATATCTTGGATTCTTTCATTGGCCATTTCTCTAAATGCCTGCGAGTACATAACTTTCATGTTGTCGCTATCCACAGAGAATTCGCCAGTTGACGCACTTGTAAGAGAATGCGCAGAGTGTTTAGTTATTGATGCTTTTTGAAGTGTAATATCCGATACCACTCTTCTAAAAGGTAGGTTACCACTGGAAGGAGAACCTACCTTTTCTTTGGTCAAGCTACTGGAAACGGTCAACTCTGTTCTTTTCTTTCGTTCTTTTTTGTCAGGTACAGGGATTTGAACAAGTCCAATTTTGACTTCATTATCAACTTGAACTTGGAGATCTGTAATGGAAGTTTCTTTTTCTTTACCTTCTTCATCTTCGTTTTCTTGATCGTTCTGTTGGGTGGGTTCCTGTTCTAGTTTTTGAATGGGTTCTGGTTCTTCAGAGGGTTCTGGTTCTTCAGAGGGTTCTGGTTCCCAATCGACATTTCCATATTCTGGATCTACAGCTTCTGTTCTTATAACTTCACCATCCATATCCAAGGGCAAATCAAAATCGTATAGAATATCTTCAGTTCCTGCGTACATATCATAAGTGGGTCTTTCACCAAGTTTTTCCTGAGATTCGGCAATAACATCCCAAGCCTCTACGAGGTCCCCCCTGTCAATAGCTTCAATCACAAAGGTACTTGATAGCAATTCCTCAATAATATCCGACACGAGATCTTTGATTTGGTGAGGCTGGAGTTTAGCCCTATAACTATTGTATTGTACGAAAAGTCGATGTGCCTCATCGCAAACTTCCTGAACAAACTCTTCACAATCTGAACGTTCGATGTATATCTCTGAGTTAGCCTCGTCAAATACATCTTCAATTATTTCACTCAGCCCATAAGTGTCTTTGAAAATAACTTCTAAATCAAGTTCGCCGCAAGCGAGAAGAGCAGCCAAAGGCATTACATCTTCCATAAATTTGTTAGCAACATCCTTGAGGTACTCCACCTTTCTAGGTGAAACTTTCTCCCCGACATATTTTTGCACTAGGTCAATATCTCCTAACACGATCGAAGTATTGTGGATTTCCTTCATCAGAGCATCAGCTAAAAATTATTGGAATTAAAATTAATGGAGCAATTTTTTGTCATGTAATTATAATAAAACACTGCTTTCAGAAAACTATTTCTATTACCTATTGATGTTGCGAAGTCTAATTTCTCCCTTCCTCGCCAATCATCTTCCAATCCTAATTCCTTAAATCCCCAAGCAAGAGCATCCTTCATAATTCCCTTAGTTGCTTTTGCATGCGTATTCGTATCCGAATCATCTAGAGCGGTTTGCAATAGTTCTTCAATTATTCGTGCAACTATTTTGCTTCGTATTAACGAGTTCCGTACAATAAATTCAACCGTGGGGGCATTTATTAAAGACAAATCCTCCTCATCTTCATCCTGTTTTTCCATTTCAGAGTCTTCATCCGCCACTCCAGAAGGAATAATGTATACTTCAACTGTACAGGGAATATTCGCGTTTTTATTCGTTTTCATATTATTGTAATCAAATCCTTGCTCTTGACAGAAGGTTTCAAAGTTGAGGAGATCGTACGTTCTTCCAGTGGGAACACGTTTCAACAAATACATTTCGTAAGGCACCATTCTGATTATCGCTCGTAAGATGTTGACACGAGGGAGTCCGAGTATCTCCCGAATTTTGGTTGCCAATGTCTAATTTTACATAATACAGATAATGTCAAATACAGAATGCCCAAAGATACAAGAATGAGCATAAAGATGTAAAAGTAAAAGTAAATATCACACACTTTCATCTCATCAAAGTATCTCATTCCCATTTGTCTCAAAGCATTAACATCAATAGTAACAAGTCGTCTTCCTGTGACGCAATTCATCAGAAATGCTTCCTTCAGATGAGGGTACCCGATGGACTCAATCCAGTCAGCAACCTGTTCCATAGTCCAAAAGAAGCACTCGGGACAGTCTGGATCAGCTTGGTAAATATGCTTCTTATGTGCCAAATTCGGCCTTGTGCGAATAATAACTTTCTTCAATTCTCTACGAAAAAGAAAGTAATTACAACTCATCGAACCAATATTTCATAAAAAAGTGAGGTATATCATTTACTTGTTCGTGAGATATTGTATCTTTGTTCTTTTACGACTCAGTTGCACAAGGAATTCCAACCATGCTGCTCTATCCTTTGGAATTAAAAAGTCCCTTTGTCGTTTCTCAGGATTCCAGAATGCCATAAAAGCCTGCAATACGGCATTTGGTTTGGCAGATTTAGATCTACCACTCCGTTGTAATTGTTTCACGAGGAGATTACCCAGATGCCGTTTTTGCTGGATCCTGCTAAGTAATCGAGCTTGTGGATCATCGATCGCAATTTTATCTACCTTCGTGTCTGTACTGGAGACAACTTCTGGAATATAGTTTGATGGTAATGAGACTAAATCGTAGGTTGACGGGCTTTCTGGAGGTTCCATGTCAGCATTAAATGTGCGATTTATAAAGCCCCACCCACGCTGCCTTGACTTAGGTTTTCCAGTCAGTGAACTTATATCGAAATTCAGACCTTTGCCATCCTTAATGGATTTCCTACTCAGGACAACCTTCGCCTTATTTAGAGAATTATATTTCGCCTTCAGCTTCTTTGCGGATTGCTTCCCATCAATCTCCTTTCCTTGACCTTGACTTTCTGGAGGGAGGATTATTTCTACGGTCCTCTCGCTTTTCAGTGCTGTCAATTCCTCAACACCTTCACGTTCTCCTTCTTTGGCACTCTCATTTGCCAGGCGCTCAATATTCTTGTTTGCTACATATTGTTCCCCAACTGCAGCAGCCATCTTTATCGGAAGTCGGAAGATTGTACTTGTATGGCACTACTTGCCTTTGCGTAATAAAATATGCTTCAAAAAGTTGCGTAAATATATTTTTGTCTCAATGCTCTGCAATCAAATTGCAGTCTTTTAGTGTGTAATGGACTTTGACTCATTTTTGGCATTTTGTATAAAACGAAATCGATTACGATATCTAAGCGCTTATAATTACGCTAATAAATTGTTGCTAAGAGCATTTGTGTTTTGGGAGTAAAGTGCATAGAGGTTTTATTTCAGAATTTTGGTCGAAGCAGTTTGGTACGTTTGCGTACATTTTAATTAGTTTACTATTAATTATGTAGTAATTACGAATTTATCTACGAAGTAAAATCAAGTATAGTAGTACTATATAATTATTTTACGCTTACCTAATACATAATACTTGTACAGATATCTGCTATATATATGATGTTATATCTGTAGTACAGAGTACAGATTCTGTGCCGCAATGATACTACTATTTCTATAATTATTGTATATTATGCCATGCATACTGATCTTACAATTAAAGATTTTTCGCAATCTACCTATATAATGCTCTTTAGGTAAGGATTGTATTATTTAGGAACACGATTACAATATGTTTATTTTGTAGTGAACAACTTTAGGTTTCCATTTACTAAAAGAGTTGTCCAACACTAATTGATAGATTCCTTTGTTTTTGCATACAACCCATCCAGAGTGTGAACTGGTTCGTTCGTATTTTACAATTTCTGAAGGTTTGTTATGACATTTTGAGTTATTGTTGGCAGTACCAGTACCGTTAGTAATTTCATCTCCAAATAGTATACAGAATCCAATATCCTTGTCCGCAACACTGAATCCCCATTCTATGCGTTTTCCCTCAGCTTGTAAGTCCACTGGAACGATATATTTACTGCCTGCAGCCACGCTTACAGTGGTCATTCCATTATTCTCATTATTTCCATCACATGCCAATTGACTCGCCACATCCGAAAAATCATCCCAAAAATCATCATGGAAAACAAATCCTTTAAGCCTAGTTCCGCCGTAACGAACTGGAACTTGTGAAGCTGGAACATGTTTCAGGATTTCTTGCTGCCAACGGGAAACATTACTGTCGTAAATGAAAATCTTTGAAAGCGTTCTTCCGGTTAAAAATGGCTTCATTAGATTAAACAGGACAGTGAACGCTTTTGGAGTGTTTACCTAAATAAGGCAACGCAATTTGTAATTAATCAGGTTGAAACAATGAAAGAAGCGTTAATTAAGTAGAAGAAATTTTACATTCCATGCAGCTTTTAAAGTCTCGGGATAATTGCTAGAATAGAACGAAATGTACAAATTGCATTATTAAGGTATAACACAGTTACAAATTACGTTTAGTTCAATTAATGCAAATTATATTGAGAACTAATTTTGTTAAATACCTTTCAAAGCTGGAAACTGAGTCCAGAATTAGCTGCAGAGCTTCTTTGTTCATAATATGACGCAAAGAAAATCCCTGCATATCGGAAATGCATACAAACTGGGTGACATCCTTCTTTTTGCTACAGTGCTCCTTCATCAGGTCCATTATCTTCAAAATCATTTGATCTTTGCATTTTTGAAGAGTTAATTTTTCTCCCTTTTCGACCATATCCCTTACGTCCCATTTTCCAAATGTGAAAATCATTACAGGACATCCTTCCGAATCGTAGCCACTGAATTCTATTTTGAACGTGTCTGTATACACTGCAGGAGGTTTCCATGCAAGAAGTGATGAATCAATGTTATTCTCTTCACGCCATTTCAAATGCTTCCGGAGCATTTCTTCCGATTTCTCCAAATCATTTTCACGGGCTCTGAGCCATCTTACTAATTGTTGATCTGTGCTTTCCTCTTCTTCAAGATACAATTCTGCAATTCGACGACGAAATATGGGCAGAAGTTCCAATTCTTGTGCTGTTGGGGCAGCCATGAGTTAAAAATATGAAAGTGTAGTCAAATAGCAAAACTGAGTATATGTACTATTTTTGTTCACCAAACGAATTGTGTGCATACCATGAGCTCAAAATTGCTTAATATATTGCTATGTACTTGTAAATGGTTTAAGTTGCTTGTCAATTTTAAAATCTGGGCACTAAACCGGAAATGACAAAGTGACAAAGCCTTCAAACTTCAAAATTAAGGTTGTATTATAGCAGTAAATTATATAGCCCGATCTATGATGATGCATGCACTTATACAAAAAATTATAAATGACAGATACTACTGGTATTTTCTATCCCATCGAATAAAATATAGCCTATTGCTATGTATAATGATACTTTTGTTATACTTTTAGGTAATAGATACCTAAATATACAATTATTATTATAGTACATATAGTACATTTAATGTAATTGTAAAAGCTTTTAGCTGACATTAAGTTTAAATTCCAAAAATATTGTTTCGCTAAGTTCCTTCCTACTACTCAATCTCAACTGCTAAGTATATTTAATGAGGAGGGAGGTAGTAGCGTTGATATATCTATTAACAATGGGTTGTACTTTATGTGTATGTATGTACTATGATTATTGGCTACCGGCTGCCGAAATGCATAGATATAACCTGAAATTACAATTGCACGCAGTTTTTACCAAAACACCATAAAGATTGAAGGTCAATCAGTGACAGCGATATATTTAACCATATCGGATGCTAAATGCATCATTATTTCATTTTCAAATGTCTAAATGAATGGAATACGAAAATAACTAATAATTAATATTTAACGTAATGAAATATATTATGCAACTCACTATGAGCTGAAAATACATTATTATTTTATTCATTATATTCATAATATATAACCAATTCTTTTATAGGAAGTAGGAAAGGGTAACTGCCATTTGCTGAAACTACCCATAGGAACGTTCAGTATTCTTAACCGATTTTGTTTTGAAAATTGTATACGACATTTTTGCAAACTTTATTAATTTTACATTATGCAATACATATTCCCATAAACTAAAAACTTTTTGGGACTAATGTTTTTAGTGCCTACTGTTAGCTCTTCTACTCAAAAATGTCCTTTCAGTAACTTATGGCTTTATAAATATTACTATGACTAAACAGACCAATTGTTAATTGTTTACAAGTGTGGGTTTGCTCCTATGAGTTTCCAAACGTAATAAGAGTAGGAAAAGTTTAAGACATTTTTAATGTCAACAAATTAGAATTTTATTTTCAAAGCAACTTACAAAAATTACTTTTCATCAATTATGTCACCAATATCTCCCACTGGCATGTCAATTTGGAACTGTGGGCTTCCATAAATGAAACGATCAGGCGACATTTGCATTCCACCAGCACTAGCAGCACTGTCTACATCTGAGTGGTTGCTCGCAGGCGACATTTCTCCGTTCGTTGGCGACGCTCTTTGTCGAGGCCGATTTGGCTCTGATAATTGATGCTGTAGACTTAATATTTCATACTCCAGACGACTGTTAATTGCTTTGATGGATTCATATTTTTCTTCGATAGCCTGTTATATATATTAGTATTATTTGGTCATAGTATAGTAATTGCTTCAGAATAATGCATAAATAAATATAGTATAATAGTACAATATTTAAAATCGTGGTCATACGCAATTTGTTAGTAAATTCAATAGACATACCCTAATCCTTGCTTCGCACTCTCCAACTTGCTCCATCATTTCTTTCCGTATCTCAAAAACGACGCTTTCTTTTTTCTCCATACTTTTTTCAAGGTCTCTAACAACACCCATTGTTGCCTCCACCTGAGAACTTTTGCTCTCCAGTAGGTTTCTTAAGTTTCGTATCTCCTCTTCACACGTCAGTCGTAGCTCTTCCAATTGTTCAGGTAAATATTTATCGTCAGGAGTTTCCTGCTGTCTCCGTAATAATTCCCCCAATAACAAAATCTCCCGTTGACTTTGATAAAATGCATTTTTATACTGCGTATTCTGTGTAAGTTGCCGTCTGCAATGTGCTAACTCATTCTCAAGCGACTTCTGGATCGTTAACTGATTTGATGATTCCTAAATGAATTATGTTTTTTTTAGTATACACTCTGGGTATTATTACACAAAATTGAATTGCAATCTATCTAAAGAATAGCATATAAGTACATAATATTATCATACCTTTTGTAAAACAAGGAACTCTTCATGTACTTTAGACAATTTAGAATCCATTTTTGTACGATCCTCTTTCAATTCGTCAATTTCCCTTTTATTCATCTCCAATCTGCTTTCAATGTCAGTTACGATGTTTTGTAGTTCGACTTCTTTCGATAAACCAATTTCTCGCTGACGACCGGCTTCTTTCTTCAGAATGGTTATTTCTTTTTCTAAAGCATTGATTTCTCTTCTCTGCAAAATTTCAAAAATAAATTAGATCGGTACGTACAAAATAAACAGTATTATTCACGAAAATTGGTGTTAATCAGAAGGGAAATGCAAATACATTTAAAATTTTAATAGTGCATAGAATATACATTACGAACCATGGACATATTGCTCTCTTCTACTGATTGTGCTTTCCTGCATTTTAAAGCTAGCCTTCTATTTCTTAGTGCATGAGCATCCCGTCTATGTCTTTCAAAAAGTAACTGAGCATGAAGAAGTTCCACCATAACTCCCAAGTCCTCCTTTTTATGAAGAGTGGCAGCTTTAGAAATGCACAGATCAAGTAAATTGTGAGGTGATGGAGATGCCAACTGTCCACTGGGAACTTGAATATATTTCATAATGTCAGGTTGCGAGATATCCGGGCAAGAGTTGGAACGCTTCAATTTTGGTCTGTCATCGGTACACTGGGAATGGAAACGAAGCCGTGAAAGCTTTTGGGCCCTACAATAGAAATACATAATTTAATTATACAGAAGTTCAAATTACAAAATTGTTATGCATACAGTATATATTATTTGTAATTTAATTTTCCTTGACATTTAATTAGAATGCCAAAACAATAAAAATAAAGAGCCCCATACCGATTATCAAAAGCGTCTGAAATTAGTTCTTCAACTTCATCCTCAGCTTCTATAGCCACGGCTGCAGCTTCTTCTTGCTCACCGGCGACCTATATTGGTTACACAAAATAATAACCACTACATTCACTATTTATGTATATGTTAACATGTACAAAAGCTGACGAAAATTCAAACCAAGCATCTCACTCCATTAAATCCATGCAAATGTAATACATGCTCAAAAAAACTAGTCAAATGTTAGCCAAGCCAAACTATTCTACCTTCTGTAATCTCTGGAACATTATAGAGTCTCTACGCATTCCAGCCATTCCAGAATCAAAAATTGAGTCCCTTCGTACATCAGTTGGCAAAGGAGAACTGGGCACAGAGGTAGTAGGTGTTGGTGGAGGAGTCTTTCCGAACAGTTGAACTGAGTTCGCAGAATTAAATTTCCTTTCCTTAAAATATTTAAGGCGTAGTATATTAAAAACACATCACTCTATTCAGGCATTTTAATTGTCCGTTACGCTACGATACGCGGCTAAAGTGCAATTAAATAACTATTACTTGCGAAAATGAAAACAACTCAGACTAAAAATACCATATTATATCATATATGTAATGAACACAATAATTTTCTACTTTTCAATCCAATTGATTACAATTACAAAAGATATTCACAATATATTATGCGTTTGTTTCTTCGGTAGAACATTATATTGGTACATAAGTTAGTTGGCACTTCCGGTTGCTTCTATAATAACTACTTATCTCAATAATGATGCTGGAACAACTCAGATACAGATTTACGGACACGGACACTACTACACTACGTTACACAATAATATATGCATCACGAACAAAAATTCCTGTTTGTAAACAGACGTACTAAGTTTATCTAAACTACAATAAAAACATTTCCATTGGAAATGCTTTATACTCTACTTTAGTAAAATACTTATTAAACTTTCTCTATTTAATGCGTCGGTGTATAAGTATAAAGTAAAGTTTACGAATTTTTATACATTGACATGCATTATTAACTAATTTCACCTTAAATGGCTCTACATCTTTCACAGTATCCAATTTTGGAGTTAGTGGTATCTCTTCGATGTTTTGTTGCAAAGATTTTACTTCTGCACTCATCGATTTGCTGATCAATGTTGACATAGGAAGGCTCAATATTTTATCAGTCAAAGGATCTGGAAATATTTGCAACACAAGTAAGCAATCACTGCGCAAAGAAAATTAGAACCTATGTTAAAAAGACATTTACATAATTACCCTCATTAGAACAGTATCCTTCCTCCGGTAAAGAAGATTCGAGTACATCCAAAGATATTTTTGAACACTCTGCAATAACATCATGATACTCTTTACTCTTCCATCTGCTTGTGGACAATTCACGCTCCTTTGTTCCCGTCACTAGAAGAGGATGCATTTTTACCTTCTCCAGCATAGGCTAAAATATTCATGAAATTATAATGTCGTATTAGTCTTTGCCTGCCCAAATAGGATTAGAAAATAATTTTTAATGCTACATATATTTTATTTAGCATTTAAACTGGAGGTAGACAGGCAAACGTCCACAAATTAGCGATAAAAGAGTTGAACTTACCAAAACAGTATTGTAGAATACTACATTCCTCTCCCCGAAATGATGGCGTAAGTAAGACAAGAAGTTGCAAGGCCACATGGCATACAAACGATGAAAAAGAGAATACAGCCCAACCTGTAGATGCAAGAAATTCTCTTTGTGTGGACTGCCGTTAGTGTGGCAGAACGTGGCTAACCGACTGTAAAAGATAATAAAAAATTGATTATATGCTATTAATATCTACACTAGTAGGATTACAAACAATAGCTTACAGATAAATATATATTTATTGCATAGTAGTACATACATCAATTTAAAAAAATAGTTATTACCCAAAAACATCAAAAATTTCAGGGAGATACGGAATTACATAGATCGGAATAACTGGAACAATCATCGTGAGATTCAAAAGACCAGCAAGAAGTATGACTAAATCCGATTCCGTCTACATGACAAAAACAAGAAATTTTAGAAACATGATGCAGGTTCATTTCTCTTAGGATTTTATACAAAAGCAATTTTTTATATTTTTGAAATAAAAAATTGTTACTCACCTTAAGTAATCTTATTAGATTTTTGAAAAGCGAGTGGGTTGTGATTTTGTACAACCATGATGGCTGTTTGCAGGTAACATGGCAAAGGAAGTTCAGACTTTGCTTCCTCACCTCCTTATTAGGGGATCGCAGGCCTTCCTCGATCCTTATGTGAAAAATACAGTTTTATTGGTAAACTAGTATCTTAATTAAAACATGATCGTGAACCATAAATAACCTATACAGTAGTTATTGCCTAATATATAAAATGTGTTGTGTGAGATCTGCTGAAGTGGAAATGGAGTGTTCTGTGGTAATGGTGATTGCTTAACAGTACTACTCTACGACAGTATGCAATGCAGTAGTACTGTACAATATAACAACGATATGCATAGATCCTTCTAAATGTAAATACAGTAACGCAACCTAATTGAGTTTGACAACATTAAACACAATTACCAATTATAAATATATAGCTATCTATACCTATATATAATGAACTCTACTATTTAGCTTATGAATTTTGACAGGGCAAGATTCACAGGATGCATGTATAGTAAAATACATTTATGGAAATATGAATACATATGCGATGAAAATATATGAATGAAAGTGTGTTATACAAATGAGTAAATGACAGTCCTTTTATGAACTAAAATGAACCTCGTTAGTACATTATAGTTATCTTTCTCTTTGCGTTGACTATTTTTATATTAAATATCCTGCAATTACTAAAAATAATTTAGTATTTATATTCAAAATGCGAAATTAATTTACTTGTCAACGAGGAACTTATCGTGAGGCTCCCTCGAAATGCAACATAAAATATCAGCGGTGCGAGTGGATCCAGTTTGAATGTAATGCTCGTACAATCCCCCGACCAGCCAATTTTCTTTAGCTAAATAATAGGAAAAACAAACTTTCACTTCTTTGCAACAAAAATTTATTCGGTGTACTCAAATATATTACAAAATCCAATCAAAATAGTATTAGTATTTCATTTCTTTGTCATTACACATGCGGTGTGGATTAAAAATGTATATTTAATTTGACTTCATTATAGAAGAAGTTAGAAAAAGTTATTTGAATCTACTTAGAAATTTTTCCCTAGCTAAGCGAATGTCTTCATTGGTATTAGTATTGCTACTACTTCCCCCCAATCTCTGACCCCTATTTTTTACATCATATTCACACTCAGGCAAGTCTCCAACCAAAACGTAGATTGAGGCATTCTCCATACTCTTGAGCAGCAATTCCAAATAACTTTCCGTAATCAGTTCCGGCTTGTCTAGATTGCTATTTAGGTTGTACCAATCGTTTCCAAATTTTCGAATACTAAACCAATGGTCTTCATAATGCACTATGAATACTTGTACTTCATTGATTTTCCCGTTGTAATGGATAAGATCGATGTCAAAATTTTTAAAGGCCTGCGTTAGAACTTGTACAGAAAAGTAGCCAGAATCGTCATAATTGATAGATGGTTTATTTAAAAATTTTCTATACTCTTCTGTTTCCGTTCCTAGTTCTGCCATCGTTTGACGCTCTATTTCGTCCAGTTGGTTCGCTATTTGAGACAGGTCAACTGGGCTGAACAGTTTTGATTGAAGGGCGTTGTTGATACAGTGTTGGCCGCAGAGTGAACCTTCTTGTTTTTCATGGTAAATCATTCTAAAAAGTTTAACACTGTGGTTTCAACAATGCAAAAATATCTACATAATATTATGCAGCAACTATACGAACTAACATTTCTAAATAAACAACGAACAAAGGCAAAAGGCCCAAACTTGAAATTTTGATTGGATTCTTTTCAGGAAAATAATTGACAATGGTCATAAGTCCTTCTTTAACTATTAACTAACTTATTTTTGAAGCAATCATCAATATTGCAATATTTTTAACATCAAAAATCATTTGTCATTAAAATAAACATACCAAATCCACCGCCATGATCAAGATTTTTGGATGTTGATTTTGTTGATAGCTAAATACAAGATAAAGTAAATGTCAAAAGGTTCCCAAAAATTAACTTACTTGTATTAAAGTTATCGTTGATGATGGTTTTAATTTCTTGGACAACGTCAGGATTGTTTGACTCGAGGAGGTCAAATAATTTTGCTGGGTCAATTGAAGGATTTTCCGATGTCATG
Source organism: Tomocerus mixtus (assembly GCA_034694165.1). Taxonomy (NCBI): domain Eukaryota; kingdom Metazoa; phylum Arthropoda; class Collembola; order Entomobryomorpha; family Tomoceridae; genus Tomocerus; species Tomocerus mixtus. The sequence goes on along the minus strand of JAQFYC010000010.1, from coordinate 8,904 downwards.
TTTATTTAAGGCAATGGCAGCTGAATTTGAGCTTTAGCTCCCCTTCGCAGTATAGATACATATAATGATCTCCGTTTAGCTATGACGCATGCAATGCAACTTTCTTCTTGCCCCAGTCATATACTACTGTACTAGTAATCCAGTTTTACGTGCTTAGGATTTATTTGGAATTAGGGATATTCTAAATTCTATCTTATTATTATTATGTAGGCTTAGTCTGCCTGGATGCGGCCAATTAATGACTTTGGCTTATCTGTTTTGTTTACTGTTTGCATTGTATACTACACTGATTTGTAATACATGGATTAGATTTGCATACTAGAACAGGGAAGAAAGAGAAGAATTTATCACATTAAATATTATAGGGAACATTACATAAATTACATACTGTTTTTGTATGTATGGTCAAAATATGCTGCTCTTGCTAAAAATTATTTTTGAGAGAAGCTTTAAGTGTGTAGTTTATTGTTTATGCTTATTTTCATAAATTCGATACACTATTATTTACTTAGGTGCTTTTTAAGTATATATTTTTGCATGAAACGTTCACCAAAATATATAAAAAATACATAAATCTTTATGTATAACGCTTTAAACAGTTCGTGTGTATGTACATTACGTATGTAGGTATGTAAGTAATTTGATACTTTGATTTAAATCAAGTTCTCTATGTACCCCAGGTCCCGGAAATCTTGACAATAAAATGAGTTTAAATGCAGTTTAGTAGTTTCAATAAGTTTCCACCTCACTTTATTGGACATTTTCTTTACACAATTTATTTAGTACATTTTACACAAAGGTGGCAATGATGAGATCAAGAACATTACATTTAACGTTTGGGCACTGAATAATATGTAGAAAACAATAGTATTATGCTTTATACATGCATTGATTTTCAGCTTTTATACAAAATAATACAGTAAATAAGTATTTAGTTGCATAATGTACACATAGATTGGAAAATCATATGGATGCAATGCAATGCATACAACGCATAATTGGTAAGTTGTAAACTTGTACAGTCGAATTAGGTAGAAGTGCCTTTACATGTCTAATGTAGGAAGGTATGTCATTTAATGTATTTGAGAGTACCTAAATCAGATCCAAGAGTAGTATTTACTAAGTAGTAGTACTATAGTAGCTAGAGTAGTTCTAATCACTTCTGAAAACATTTATAAATATTTCACCATTTCATATAGGTAATGTAGGTACTATTTACGCTTATTATCAACAAGTCATAACACAAGTACAACTACAAATATATGTACGGAATAATGACTATATACAAATGTTTGAGAACTAAACTAACTAGTGTAGCTAACTAAAATATTGCTACCAAAACAATTACCAATCTTAGCATATTTTCTAAGCTAATCTCCTTAATTATATTTTCATGAGTTAGAGAGTCAGAGACCAGAAGTAATATACATATACATATAGGTAATAATTAATACGCATAATAATGGCTAGTAAGGTAGTAGTTGAGTTTTAACAGTAAATAAAATAAAGCTTTATAAAAGTTACGATTTACTGGAACCATCTTTGGTCATGTTCATGGTAATATTTTATATTTGCAATAGCTGTAACTTTGTAAAATCAGCAACCACCAGTCGAGCACAGCTTAATCAGAAAGAATTTTTAGTACATTTCAGCCTTGTAAAATACGCAACAAAGTTAAATTACAATAGACAAATAATTATGTACAGACACAATTAGATAGATAGATTACCTAATGAATCTATTTAAGTACTATCTACCTAATTACTACTATATAAGTAAGTACCTGCCTATTCCTGAATGCATATTACCTGTATTTAACATTTGTCATATTAATGGATGTTAAATAACATTATGAGAATCTGAATGTAGGTAACAATCCTAAGATTCTTTAGACTTGCGGATTTCTTATTACAATATTGCTAGTGCCAAATCCCGCACTAGTGGTGCTGGTTGCTGTCCCCCTTCTTTTCATGTCTGAAGAGGATTCGCGGACCTCACGTTTAAACCCAATACATTCTTTGACCATATTCCAGACTTTTGGCTTCAAATCAAAAGCCAAGAAAATGAAAGTCCCCTGTGAACCATTAAAAAATACAAAGAGATACCAAAATTCAGTCCACCCTGTTGAATTAGCCACGAACCCCAAAATCCATGTTAATCCCATAATTAGTGCTAGCTTCCAATAAAGTTTTACGAGAATCTCGTTAGACTTTTTTGCAGAAGTGGAAGAAGGAGCTATATTCCTATTATTAACACTGACAGCTCTTGAATCGCCGGATTTAAGAACTCTGTTCGCCTCGCGATGTTGTCTCAGAATTGATTGTGCTGTCAGAAGAAATAAGACTAAATTTGCCAACATAATTAAAGCAACAGGCAAAGCAAAAAATAATAGAAGAGATAATCCTTGATTAATCCAGCAGAGATTATTGTGTCCGTACAGTGGCTGAACCATATTTACCATGGATCTCAATGTCGATTGATCTGACAAATCATCTGCGACAATGAAATCGATTATTACAGCCACGAACACAATAAGCGCTGGTGAAATCCAAGCTATAATACTATACTTTACAAATGTCCTTGTGGAATCATTGGATTGCCTTTTGACAAGAAATTCTGAACTAAATGTTCTCCAGATATCAAAACTCATAATGTTCATCCAAAAGAAGGATGCTAGAAAAAAGTAATGCATTATTATTGCGGCACAAATACACAAGCCCCGATTCTGATGCTCAATTAGTGTAAGAAATATCAATTGTGATATAAACAAGGACAAGGTTAGACAAACAAGATTTTGTCCAGGGAGATTTCTCAATTTTGGTAAGGAAATGTACAGAATCATATGAATCAATGAAGAAACGACGGATGTGCCTAAAGCTACTAGAGAAACGTAGTTTAATTCTTTCGAAAATTTAGTTTTGAATCCAAGATGGAGATCCTGGGCGCAAACTGATACAGTTGTGTTATTCCATCTTTCGTATTCGTTTTTGGAAAATTTTAATTGTGTCTGCACACCGGAAATCGTTTTGTTGAAAACTATTGTCTCGTTATCCATTACCTCGTATTCATTGTCATGCAGAAGGATCGTGTAACACTTTCTCACCAAATCTTCGACATTTTCCGATTGGGATGTGTTTACATGGACTCCCACATCGTTCCCTATGCTGCTATTCAGTAAATTCTCCTTTTCCACAATAATTTCAATGCACACTTTGTTTTCTAAGATATGATCCTTAGGACACATTATTGGATGACATTTTTGGTGTAAAAAGTCCCACACTTCATCTTCTTTGCATTTCATTTCATAACCTACATAACTTTCCCTTTCAAATGCAAAAGTAAAATCAAATAAGAGACTGATTCCTCCAGTACTGTCTATTTTTGCTTCACCCCCTGGAGGAACTATACGAGAGCAATTATGAATACCGTGTGGGCAGCTTGATGGAGTGTCCGTATCACTTTCTCCAAAAATGTGACATCGTGTGCTACGTTTACTAGAGTGCTGTTCTTCCATAGCTTCGATGTGACATGCAGCGCAATGGTGATTTTTGAATAGTTTGGTTTCAGTGAATCGTGTAATTACATGCTGGATGTAACTAGAACAGAGATTGATTGTTCTTTCGTCAGAATTGTCTGGACAATAATCAACCGACTCAACGCAGAAACGAATATCAGGGATTGTGGCTTCAACCCTTGTGCTTTCGAATTCTGTCACGTAAATTCCACAATAAATATCCAAATCATTCCAGTAGCGTTGGCCTGGATAGTAATGGGCTCTTTTGATGAAAGTTTCCAAAGTGATTGAGTCCATTTCTTTGCTACATAACATTTTCTTTTCCATATATAAGATTTCATTTAATGTGATTCCATTACAATATGCACAGTAGATATTTTTGTAGATCTTCTTCGTAAAATGGCTGTAGACTGGAATATCCAAATGATAAGTATAGTTACTCGGTGAAATTGATTCAGGAGTTGTACACATCTCATGGAGGTCCGGTTTGCTATCTTGATTACACGTACTGACCATTAGAACCCAAGTTTTCTAGAAAGCAAAGTTTTCCCATAAATTATTGTACAAATATAAGTAATATTGTAGAAAGGAATAACATTCCTATAATACCACAGATTGTTTGTCTAGCCATACTTTACAAATATCGGTAAAAATGATACCAATTTTCCAAAGAAAGGTTGCCAAATACCCCATTATACATATAAATATACGAACTAACGATATCAGAGTTCCCGAATTTTTTGAATACCCAGTATAGTTCCCGTAATATATTACATATATTTAATGGTTAACAATAATAATGGTTGGTTAGGCTTATTTACCTCATGCTGCAATCTGTTGCAGCGCCATGAATTGTTAATGTTCAATTTATCAACAACATTCCAGCAACAATCTCCATAAATGTGACAGCTTTCATCGCATCTGCAGAAATAAGGATTCCTCCGGAAATCAATTTGTTCTGGCCGAATTTTCCCAAAGACTGGTTTCTGTGTGGTAGTACCGTCTTCCGTTTTCACAGGACAGTTATCTAAGGGACAGCCTCTAACTTTATCACTCGGAAGAAATGTGCCCATTTTGTCTAATTTTGTCGATTCCACTGTATTTTCAGTAGTGACCTTTGGTTTTTCATAGGGCGCATCAGATTGAGTATCCCATTCATCATATTCTGAGTCAAAGTAAATTTTTTTGTCCTCTAGTATTTCAAGTGCTTCGTCATAATCAAAAATTTCAGTAGTTTCATTATCCGGAGAACTTTTCGGTCTTAAAATAGGATATTTAGTGGGAGAAATCATGTAGGTTGATGACGCGATGTGCGTGTTATTTTTTTCAAAGTCTTCTCCAAACACTAGCTCGAGACGATCCATTGCATTTGGATAGCCGTTTTCACAGGAAATAAACAACGGAAATGAAAATATAAACGCTAGTGTCAATACTGGTAAACACCGGAAATATTTCACTGGCCACAATTTTGCCATTGCACATAATACATAGAGTTCCATTACTACTATTAAGTATTGCTATTCTCAAGCACCGAAATATCCCCGATTGTGAACATAATGGCTGCTCTTTAATTACATACTGTTATATCCTTAAAGCATATAGTACGTACGCAAACTTTGTCAAAAAATTAGTGTCCCATGTATTTTTATTTTCAATGAATATTTTCACGGACATACTTATCGAATGCATATTGCGTCCACTTCATATTTTTCACTCACTCAATTCCCTTGCTCACTTGCTCAGTAATTTCAGCATAAAGACTGTAAACATTCCAAAGTAATGCCAAGGGGTAATAATTGTTAATTACATAATTCCCGAGTATTCGTGTATGGAAAGATAAAGCTAAGTAAACACACTTTTGCACTTAAAAGTTACTCTCTATGTAAATTCCCTTCAAATCGGAGATCAGAAAAGCGAGCTTATAAATAAAAGGCAAACAGAACTGTTGTGTTGTAAAACTTTTGTTATAGTGAAGACTTCAGATTATTAGCTAGCATAGCCCGCTAACCAAATTTCTAACCATACCGACCTTGTATTCATAGATATGAAAATAAATAAACAATTTTAGAAGAGAAACTTCAATGAGTAGAGTAGTAAATGCTAAGTTGAAAGCAAAAGAAGAACTGAGGAGAATGTATTTCAGTCTAAGAAGGTTTATATGTAATGTTCTGAGTACTTTTAGCACATTTCTGTAATTTTACTCCTTCGTCGTATATTTTCTGTGCTCCAATCTTATTTACAGTACTAAGTGCGTCTATCTCGAAACAGGTCCTGTGGTGCGGCTCACTGATTCGATTGTGCTTAAGTAAGTTGCTTACTTAGTGCTCCTTTTATTATACTATCGTATATAGTGAAGAGAGATAGGCTTGCGTGGTTCTCTAACTTGGGGCTTCAGAAGATCAGACTTTCTCTGACTCTGAAACTCATAACTGACGGAGGACAAGGATGAGCAGCTTGTAAATGTGATGTGGGTCTCCTCTCCTCTACTTCATTCGCTAACGAAATGATATAATATTATTGAAGTAGGTATAAGTAGTATTATAGAAGCCTGGGGAATACTTATGTATGATCTGGTTTCGGTTGTACATTTACATTCGTACATTATGTAGTATTTGTAATAGCGAAAGTAAGGCTAATTCAATAATACGGCCAGCTCAACATGTCATGTTGTAAAAGTCGTAAATGTGTGGTGCAGTGTAATGAGAACAAACTGGAATACAGTAGTTGAAGCTGTAAAGGGATTTCTTTTGCGGACGCTAATTAAAGCTTGCTTTTGTTGATACATTTACAGATATGTGTTAGATGATATTAACTAACGTAATTAATGATAACGATACTACATATTATACTGATTCTAAATATATTTAACGTAGCATAGCGGTAGGACGCGTGTACATGACATGTGGGTAGTTTGTCTGTAGAACAACAAGTTATTTCGACGTGGTCTCATATTGTCAGAATAATTATTATAATTTGTAATGAATAAGTACTACTTATACCTGCTGTACTAATAAGTAAATGTGTTGTGTTGTGGTCTTTCGGTCATACTACGTGTCCTGTACCTATTGCCTAGTACCTTCTCGTTTAGTATACTGCTATACTAATAAAAACAATAACATTTGGCAGTGAAAAACAGTCCGTTGAGAATAGAGGTGTTGTGAATGTCTCTGCATACATACTTAATGTAGACTAATATTTGAAGCCTATTCGTATAATGATATTATGCAGTTCTTATTCTCATTAAGGTATATATCATTATTAATGGATCCGTTTTAGATCCATTTATGGGAGTGGACGAGTGAGTGAGAGAAAAGAGGAGTTATACATGGGTAGCAGGATAGGCCTAGGAAATACTTGCCGGCGACTCGGCTGGTGTCCGATGGTGATGATGTCCGTAACAGCGATAACTTTTGAAGGGGTCAACGTTTTTGAGTTCTGTATTCACATTTCGATTGAGTGGGTACTAAAGGTGAAGCAGTTTGTAAAATGGGACAATTTTATATATTTTGTAACTTTTAAACGGTTCAACCTTTTTGAATTGTGGTAACGGATTTCAATGCAATAATTTCTCACAATATCCCAACTTATTGGGGCACTGTGACATTTGACCAAAAATGTACTCTATTATGTGTGGCAATTGAAAATTCGACTAAAAGCGTAATTTATCATATGGGGCACTGTGAGATTCCAATTGTTTTGCCATTTTCTCTCCGATCCATTCATTATATCCGTATTTGACATGGTATATTATCTATTAAGGAGGGCCCACGTCCAGAAAACTACGCGACTCGCTTTATCTCTATTCCTGTGGATTTTTGATGAGAAAAAAGTTATTTTCGTAGAGATGTGGGATCAAAATTTTGGCTTAATGTAGAAAGTTGTGATTGGGCTCATTCGAGAACAGTCGAGAGCACAGAATTCTACAAGGAACTGTAGGCAGCATACACTTTATTGATAATAAATGCCTTTAAATTGCATTCTGTACCTCTTTCTATGTATAACCTCCCTTAAAAATATCAAACTTACTTTTTTCAAAAATTGTTTTAGGGCGTAAAAATTATCTAAATTGAAAAATCGTATTCATGCCCCCTAGTCCCAAAGATGGTCTTCCAGAATAATAGGTTACCCATGTTGTCTAACTTGCTCTCTGGTCACCTGTTCTCGTCTCCTAGCTACCCCTAGACCCCCTTAAGTTTACTGATATTGGTGTGAATGCGCAGTGCCTAGTATTGAGCAGTGAGCCAAAGTACTGTTTCAGCAGAGCGATTTACGTGTATCTATATCTGTATATCGAGTAAGTATTTATCATGCGAAATAATATATTTCTGTCGTAGTCATTTATTTAAATTAAATTAAGGTTGGAATTGTTTGCTTAATTGTAATATATGTTAATGACAATTAGTTTAGCATCGGCTGAAGGAAAGTTATTGATACGAGATACGATAAAGGAACATTAAAACAAAGACCAAAATATAAATATATGCAACATTAAGAACTACTAATAGTATTACGAACTAACGGCATACGCCAAAGTCTGTGTTACTGTTAAGTGTCAGAGTAAACGGTGCTGCCTATGAATATTTACAATTTCAAGAAAGAATTTTAAAATTTTGGTGCTATTTCCTAGGTATCATTAGTGCGTCATAGGGGTCTGCCAGTAAATTATCCTACTTATTATGAATCCATGCTATAGGTAAGTAATAAGTATCCATCCATTTATAATAACAATTATTTAAGTTGCTGTTGCTAGTATGAAATAAAGACAATTAACTATTTGTAGATAAAGAGAAGAATATCATCGACTACATTACACAGGGATAATAAATTACGATACAATTTTCCTGGATTAGATTTTTATGATCTAATCCATTTTTATGATATATAATTTCCTATTTTTTCATCGCAAAGTCACATTAGTAGGGAGATGTACTGGTGTGTTTCTGGATGTAAAGTACACGTAATTGTATTCTAACATATGTAACAGTGTATGAGAAGATTATCACTTTTATGTTTGTCGACTGTCTTCATGCAGCTAACTATACGTTAACTGTTAACCGTTACATTACATAATGTATAAGTATTTTATCTGCAGTGCTGTCTGGTGATAATTTCATCAAACCAATGAATATAAAACCTGTAATTTGTAAGTTTTATATTTTGTAGCGAGAAGATAATGTACAAGCACATAAAATACTTTTTGTAGTTTTACAAATTGAACGATGTAATTTTAAATCGAATTTGCAAAATGGAGAAATTACTTTTGCTTACTAAGATTACTAATAACTTACTTATAAATAAACCGGCGCAAACGGGTGTCCTCATGTATCGTCGTAATCACAAAATTATTAAATGTTTCTTCAAACTACCGGGTTTGGTGATGAAAATAGTTT